>CAUYPK010021828.1:0-67612 GCA_963574355.1 Loris lydekkerianus
GTTGGGCGGTGTTTTGGTGTTGTGGTTTGTGTTGTGTGCGTTGTTGTTGGTTGTGGTTGTGGTGTATGGGGGGGGGGGGGCGGGGGGGCGGGGGTGGAGGAGGGGGAGGAGGAGGAAAAGGAAAAGGAGGAAGAGGAGGAGGAAGAGGGGGAAGGAGGAGGGGGAGGAGGAAGAGGGGCAGGAGGAAAAGGAGGAGGAGGCCTAGCAGGCCTAGGCTGGGTTCAAACCCACCAGCCTGGGTGTATGTGGCTGGCGCTCCTACCCGCTGAGCTACAGGTGCCAAGCCTGGATGTCCCTCTTTCTAGAAAAATTGAGTCACCAAGTGCTCTGCTTAAGTTCTGTCTTTTAGGGCCAATCTTGAGTTGGAACTGCAGCGGGACAGCTGAACATATTCAGACAGTGCCAATGTATTTTGTAGAATCATTTGTAATCATTGAGTTTTCCTTTCTCAATTAGCTGGTAACTGGAATATCCTATGATGCTTTGGGGACATTTTGAGGGAGAAGATGCAGTGTGTTAGAGTCGGAATGCAGGAGGACAGGTGCATCCAAAAATGACATTGGGTGTAGGTGTGTTTGGAAGGCTGGTGCTGGGCTGGTGTCACTGCTGGTCCACAGAGCCTGCAGGTGGAAGGAAGAGCTGGGATCCCCTGGCATCTCGAACCAAAGAATGCTGCTTCATCACTCCTGCCTTCCCAGGTTCTCACAATGATTTCTTTGGGCAACTGTAACTCAGCATCAGACAGGAAATGGAATTCGGTGATATGTAGTTCAAATTCAGCAGCTAAACACAAAGCACAGAGCTACTACACCCATCCAATGAGTTCTTAATTTCAGAAATTATGTATTTGTCTATTTAACTTCTTTTGTAATAGATCCTGGTGATGGGAATTCTGCTGTTTCTTTTCTTTTCTTGAGAGAGAGTCTCAAGCTGTCACCCTGGGTAGAGTGCCCTGGTGTCATCATAGCTCACAACAACTTTCTACTCTTGGGCTCAAGACCCTCTTGCCTCAGTGTTTCTATTTTTAGTAGAGATGGGGTCTTGTTCTTGCTCAGGTTTGTCTTGAACTCCTGAGCTCAAGAAATCCATCTGCCTTGGCCTCTCAGAGTGCTAGGATTACAGGCATGAGCCACTTTGCCCAACCTCTTATTGTTGAATTTTAAGGGTTCTTTGTATATTGTAGATAATAGTCCTTTATCAGATGGATATTTTACATTTTCTCCCTGTCTGTGGTTTCTTTGATGTTTTGTCTTTTGTTTGTGAGACAGAGGCTCACTCTGTTACCCTCGACTAGAGTGCAGTGTCATCATAGTTCACAGCAACTTCAAACTCTTCAGCTCAAGTGATCCTCTTGCCTCAGCCTCCCAATTAGCTGAGACTACAGGCGCCCACCACAACGTCCAGCTAGTTTTTCTATTTTTTGCTAGAGACATGGTCTTGCTATTGGTAAAGTTGGTCTTGAACTCCTGAGTTCAGGCAATCTACCCATCTGGGGCTCCCAGAATCCTGGGATTACAGATGAGCCACCATGCCTCCTCATTGCACATTTTTTTTTTTTTTTTTTTTTTTTTAGACAGAGCCTCAAACTGTCACCCTGGGTAGAGTGCTGTGGCATCACAGCTCACAGCAACCTCCAACTCCTGGGCTCAAGAGATTCTCCTGCCTCAACCTCCCAAGTAGCTGGGACTACAGGTGCCTACTATTTTTTGGTTGCAGCCATCATTGTTGTTTGGTGGGCCTAGGCTAGATTCGAACCCGCTAGCTTAGGTGTATGTGGCTGGCGCCTTAGCTGTTTGAGCCACAGGCGCCGAGCCTCATTGCACAAATTTTGATAGGTTGTGTTTTCATTTAGTTCAAAATATTTTAAAATTTTTCTTGAGATTTCTTGTTTGACCCACGTGTTATTTAGAAGCGTTTTGTTTAATCTCCAAGTATTTGGATTTTCCAGCTTTCTTTCTGTTATTTACTTCTGCTTTAATTTCATCATGGCCTGAGAGCATTTTCTTTTTTTTTTTTTTTCTTTTTTTGAGACAGGTTCTCACTCTGTCACCCAGGCTCTAGTATAGCAGTGTCATCATAGCTCCCTGTAGCCTCCAACTCCTGGGCTCAAGTGATCCTCCCACCTCAGCCTCTCAAAGTGCCGGTACTACAGGCAAATGCCACCCATCTAACTAATTTTTTAATTTTTTTTAGAGATAGAGTCTCACTTTGTCACCCTCAGTAGAGTGCTGTGGTGTCACGGCTCACAGCAACCTCCAGCTCCTGGATTTAGGCTATTTTCTTGTCTCAGCCTCCTGAGTAGCTGGGACTACAGGCACCCACTACAACGCCTGGCTATTTTTGGTTGCAGTTTGCCCAGGGCTGGGTTCGAACCCACCACCTTGGGTATATGGGGCCAGCGGCCCGCTCACTGAGCCACAGGCGCCACCCAATTTTTAAATTTTTTTGTAGAGACGGTGCCTCGGGCCTTGTTATATTGTCCAGACTGGTCTCCAACTTCTAGCCTCAAGCAGGTCTCACACATTTGCCTCCCAAAGTGCTGTAATTATAGGTATCAGCCGCCATGCTTGGCTCATTTCCATTTATTAAAATTTGTCAAAATATGTTTTGTGGCCCAGAATGTGGTCTATCTTAGTGAATGCTCCATGTGAACTTGAGATGAATGTATACTCTGCTATTGTTGATGAAGTCATCGAGATATGTCGTTTATACAGTTGATTGATGGTGCGGTGGAGCTCAACTGTGTGCTTGCTGATTTTCTGCCTGGTGGGTCTGTACATTTCAGACAGAGGGGTCCTGACATGTCCAGCTATGATAGTGGATTCATTTATTTCTCTATTTATTTCTATCAGTTTTTGCCTCACGTATTTTGATTCTCTGTTGTTAGGTGCATGTACATTGAATATTATTAATATCATGTCTTCTTGGAGAATTCATCCCTTTATCAACATACAATGCCCCTCTCTATCCCTGATAATTTCCTTGATTTGAAGTCTACTTAGTCTGAAATTACGGTAATATAGCTATTCCTGCTTGCTTTGGGTTAATGCTAGCATGGTATGCCTTTATCTATCCTTTTATTTTTTTAGAGATAGTGCCTTGCTATGTCGCCCAGGCTAGGTAACTGTGGCTATTCCCTGGGATGATCGACATGCAGATGACCTCAAACTCCTGGGCTGAGTGATCCTCCTGCCTTAGCCTCCTGAGTAGCTGGACCTACAAGTGTGCACCACTGTTTACTTTAATCTACATGGTCTGGTGGGGTGTCTGATGCCTGTAATCCCAGTATTTTGGAAGGCTGAGGTGGAGGATCACTTGAGCCCAGGAGTTCCAGAGCCACCTGGGGAACATGGTACAAAATATTTTAAAAAAATTAAACGGGGAGGGCCTGTAGCTCAATGGTTAGGATACCGGCCATATGCTCCGGGGATGGTGGGTTGGAACCCAGCTTGGGCCTGCTAAAAAAAAAAGGCTCAGCGCTCATGGCACAGTAGTTAGGGTGCCAGCCATATACACAGAGGCTGGAGGGTTTGAACCCAGCCCGGGCCAGCTCAACAACAATGACAACTGCAACAAAAAATAGCTGGGCGTTGTGGCCAGTGCCTGTAGTCCCAGCTACTCAGGAGGCGGAGGAAAGAGAATCGCTTAAGCCCAAGAGTTTGAGGTTGCTGTGAGCTGTGACTCACCGGCACTCTACCAAGGGTGACACAGTGAGACTCTGTCTCAAAAAAAAAAAAAAAAAAATTAATTGGGCATGATGGCCGGTGCCTCAAGAGGCTGAGATGGGAGGTTAGGTACCGTATTTGTTGCTTTTCTACTTGTTACCTTTGTTCTTTGTTCCCCTTTATGGTTTTAACTGAATATTTTATATGATTCCATATTCTTTTCCTTCTTAGCATATCAGTTACAATCTTTTTTTTTTTTTTTTGCAGTTTTTGGCCGGGGCTGGGTTTGAATCCACCACCATTTGTATATGGGGCCGGCGCCCTACTCCTTTGAGCCACAGGCGCCTCCCTTTTTTTTTTTTTAAAATCTGAGACAGAGTCTCACTCCATTGCTCAGGCTGGAGTGCCGTGCCATCACCCTGGCTCACAGCAACCTCACACTCCTGAGCTCAAGTGATCTTTCTGCCTCAGCCTCCCCAGTAGCTAGGACTACAGCTGTGGGCTACAGCACCTGGCTCATTTTTCTAATCTTAGTACAGATGCAGTCTCACTTTGCGCAGGCTGTCCTCAAACTCCTGAGCTCAAGGGCTTCTCCTGCCTTGGCCCCCTAGTGTGCTAGGGTTACGGCGGGCACCACATGTGGGGTCTTATGCTTCTTTTGCATGTTTTTCAGTGGTTACCCTCGAGTGTGTGTTACTGAGGGTTTAGTACTTATCCCTGTGGCTGAACAAAGTGTGAGGACAAGTGGTTTGAGAAGAAAAGAGAGGTTTATTGATTTTCTGGCAAAGGAGAATGGCAGACTGTAGTCATGGAGTACGGTTGTCCTCCCTGTAAGCAGAAATACAGAGCTTGCAGGGGGAGGTGGGTTTCAGCTTCAGGCTATTCCTGTTTAAGTGTAGTTGATGGTCCTGATGACACCTTCTCTGGTGATCTCTGCCCTGACAATTCTGTTGAGCCATTTCCTGTGGTACAGAAAAGACAAATGAACAAAGAATACTCCCCTTCCTGGCTCAGCACCTGTAGCTCTGCAGCTATGGTGCCAGCCACACAGACCAGAGCTGGCGGGTTCGAATTCAGCCTGGGTCTGCCAAATAAGAATGACAACTACAACCAAAAAGTAGCCAACCAGGGACGGCACCTGTGGCTCGAAGGAGTAGGGCACCCGCCCACCCCATATACAGGTGGTGGTGGGTTCAAACCCAGACCCGGCCAAAAACTGAAAAAAAAAAAAAAACCAAGCGCCTTGGTGCCTGTAACTCAAGCGGCTAAGGTACCAGCCACACAGACCAGAGCTGGCAGGTTCATATCCAGCCTGGACCTGCCAAACAACAATGACAACTACAACCAAAAAATAGCCAGGCATTGTGGCGGGCGCCTATAGTCCCAGTTACTTGGGAGGCTGAGGCAAGAGAATCTCTTAAGCCCAGGAGTTGGAGGTTGCTGTGAGCTGTGATGCCACAGCACTCTACCCAGGGTGATATAGTGAGACTCTGCTGAAAAAAAAAAAAAAAAAAGAATACTCCCCTTTCCATCTGATTGCTGGTGTCAAGGATGAATACAGATTTTATTTTATTTTACAATTTTTTTTTGCAGTTTGGCTGGGGCAGGGTTTGAACTTGCCACCCTTGGTATATGGGGCCAGTGCCCTACCCACTGAGCCACCAGTGCTGCCCATTAATTTCTTTTCTTTGCTATTCAGTTTGTGAGGCTTTTTTTTTTCTTTTTATAATGAGTTAAAGGAAGAAATGCAGGTGGATATGCCGGTACCACCTCCCATGTACTTTTCCACTGACGTTCTTTCCTCAGCAGTAACCTCGACACAGAGATTCTTTCCTCAGCAGTGACCAGTCTACTAAGAAGCCCATCACACCTTATTTGCCTGACTTAAAGAACCATTTTTTATTTTATTTTATTTTTTATTTTTTAGAACCATTTTTTAAAACATAGATAATTTTCTCTCTTATTTCTGAGACAAAGTCTCACTTTGTCACCCTTGGTAGAGTGCAGTGGCATCATAGCTCACAGCAACCTCAAACTCTTGGGCTCCAATGATCCTCTTGCCTCAGCCTCCTGAGTAGCTGGGACTACAGGTGCCCACCACAATATCCAGCTAATTTTTCTATTTTCAGTAGAGTTGTGGGTCTTGATTTTGCTCAGGCTGGTCTTGAACCTGTAAGCACAGGCAATCTACCTGCCTCATCCTCCCAGAGTGCTGGGATTACAAACAGGAGCCACTGCACCTGGCTTCTTTCTTTCTTTCTTTCTTTCTTTCTTTCTTTCTTTCTTTTTTTTTTTTTTGCAGTTTTTGGCCAGGGCTGGGCTTGAACCCACCACCTCGGGCATAGGGGGCCGACGCCCTACCCCTTTGAGTCACAGGCGCTGCCCTCATTTTCTTTTTCATCAGAGTGTGTTCTCCCTTTACTCTTTTAGGTGGACGTGGTTGATCACCTCAATCTAGTCAGGAATAAACTGGATTTGGAATGAGTTTCAGTTTTAACAAAACTCCAGCCACCTTTGTCTCCCTATTTCTCAGCCATGATCCTCCTGGGCTTTGAAGGAGATCTGCAAGGTCTCTGTCTCCTTTGCCCTTGAGCTGCAGCAGTTTTGTGTCTGCCTTTTAGAGGTTTTGAGCTTCACTCTTGTGCCTCCTGCCCTGGGTACCTTCAAAATCTGGCAAATGCCCTGTGTTTGCTGTGTGCCCCTTTTTATGGGACTTGGTCTCCTGAACACCAGGGGGCTGGGGACTTTTAGGACTTGTATTACCTCACGAGAACCAAAAGCTCTACTGGTTTTTTTTCAGCCATTGGAGTCCCTTTGTCTGGGCTAAGCATTTCTGCCTAGAATTGGGAAATGCCTCCAGGGAAAAAAATTGGACCAATGATTCTCAGTTCACTTAAGAAGAGCCCTTCTCTCTTGGAATTTATTTTTTTAGGGGATTTAAAAAAATTTTTCGATTCATTTCATTCTCATTGCATTCATAGCTCTCTACTGTCTTTAATGATTTTTTTGGGGGAGGGACAGAGTCTCAATTTGTCACCCTGAATAGAGTGCTGTGGCGTCATAGCTCATAGCAACCTCAAACTCTTGGGCTCAAGTGATCCTCTTGCCTCAGCCTTCCAAGTTGCTGGGACTATAGGCACCTGCCACAATGCCTAGGTATTTTTACTTTTTTTTTTTTTTTCCTTCAGTTTTTGGCTGGGGCTGGGTTTGACCGGCCACTTCCATCCGGTATATGGGGGCGGCACCCTACTCCTTGAGCCACAGGCGCCGTCCTGTCTAGGTATTTTTAGAGATGAGGTCTCACTCTGGATTAGACTAGTCTTGAACCTGTGAGCTCAGGCAATCCACCCGCCTCGGCCTCCCAGAGTGCTAGGATTATAGGCATGCGCCACTGGGCCCTCCTAAAAGATGATTTTTAAAATTGTTTAAAAAAAAATTGCAGGGTGGAGCCTGTGGCTCAGTGAATAGGGCACAGGCCCCATATACTGAGGGTGGTGGGTTTGAACCCGGCCCTGGTCAAACTGCAACACAAAAATAGCTGGGCGTTGTGGCGGGAGCCTGTAGTGCCAGCTACTCTGGAGGCTGAGGCAAGAGAATCACCTAAGACCAAGATCTGGAGGTTGCTGTGAGCTGTGACACGATAGCACTCTATTGAGGGTGACAAAGTGAAACTCTGTCTCTGAAAAAAAAAAAGAAAATGCAATTGGAGGATTGCCCTGTTAAAAACCTATAGTCTCAGAGTCTCACTTTATCACCCTTGGTAGAGTGCCATGGCATCACAACTCACAGTAACCTCCAGCTCTTGGGCTTAGGTGATTCTCTCGCCTCAGCCTCCTGAGTAGCTGGGACCACAGGTGCCTGCCACAAGCCCGGCTATTTTTGTTGCAGTTGCCACTGCTGTTTTAACTGGCCGGGGCTGGGTTTGAACCTGCCACCCTCGGTATATGGGGCTGGTGCCCTACTCACTGAGCCACAGGCACCGCCCCGCTTTCTGAAATCTTATCTGGACATTTTTACTTTTACCTGTAATCTCTGTATCTTATATTTTTTCTTTTATATTTTCTGATTTCTTTTGTTGTTCTTTGATAATTCATTCTGGGAACTCAGGTTCGTCTTCTTGTTTGTTAATATTTTCTCCTGAGCTGCATTCATTCAATTTTTTTTTTTTTTTTAAAGAGTCTTACTTTGTCGCCTTTAGTAGAGTGCGGTGGCATCACAGCTGACAGCAACCTCCAGCTCTTGGGCTAGGCGATTCTCTTGCTTCAGCCTCCCGAGTACCTGAGACTATAAGCGCCCGCCACAATACCCGGCTATTTTTGGTGCAGTTGCCACTGCTGTTTTAGCTGGCCAGGGCTGGGTTCAAACCCGTCACCCTTGGTATATGGGGCCGGCACCTACCCACTGAGCCACAGGCGCTGCCCTGCATTCATTCTATTTATCCCACCCACGGGGACTTGTCCATGCTTCTGGTTTTGAGGGGCTGCCAAGGAATGATCAGACTGCTGTGTTCATTCATCCACTTATATATTCACCAAATATTTACAAAGACCCACCTTCCTTTTGCCAGACTCTGTTCTTCCTCACAGGAAATCAATTGCCATCTTTCTTTACTTTTTTTTTCTTTTTTTGTTTTTTTTGGAGACAGAGTCTCACTCTGTTGCCCAGACTAGAGTGTCATCATAGCTCACAGCAGCCTCAAATTCCTGGGCTCAAGTGATTCTCCTTCCTCAGCTTCCCAGGTAACTGGGACTGTAAGCATCTGCCGCCAGTCCCGGTTAATTTTTCTATTTTCGGTAGAGACTGGGTCTTGATCTTGCTCAGGCTAGTCTCCAACTCCTAAGCTCAAGGGATCCTCTCACCTTAGCCTCCCAAAGTGCTAGGATTATAGGCATGAACCCACACTCATCTTTAAACCATCTCTTTACCAATTAAAATTTCTAGTTCAAACCCACATCTGCAGCAGCCTACTCGATATCTCCACCATGAGGCATGCCCAAAATTGAATGCAGGATCTTCCCTAAGCAGGACTATCTTGGTGGCAAGTGACAGAACCCCAACCCAAGTGGTTTCAGCCATAAGGGAAAGTTATTGGCTCAGTTAACCGAAAAGACCAGGGCCTGACTGATATCAGCATCTTCAGGCTTATATTCCATGAGCTCAGCAATTCTCATACACAGAGACCTCTACTTCCCAGTAATTTCACCATCAACCCTTTGCTTGAGTCTCCTTGACTTGGCATGGCTTAGAAGCCCAGCTATTAGTCAAATCATTGTAACTGGGGGAAAGAATATGGTGATGGGCCACATTTGGGTCTTGGGCCCATCCCTGCAGCTGATCTTATGTTCTGCTGGCTTTGCAACCCAAGTGGAATGAGAGATCTCTAGCAAATGTCTGAAGGGTGACTCTCCTCGGGCAGTCTTAGGAGTCATGACCTTTTCCAAACTATCCTAGTGCCCTATTGGTAGGCCTGGATCTTGAGTTGTCAGATCTAGCATATAAAAATAGAGGACGTTGAGTTATATTTGAATTTCAGATACATAATGAATAATTTTTTTGGATTAGTATTCTCAAGCATTCACCCTGTGTTTTATCTGGCAACCCTACCTGGGTCATATGCCAACTCCTCAGTGTGGGGGATGAGATCTGCTATTCCTAAACCACTTGGTTTGAGTGTGAGAATAGGGATCATTCCAGAAAGAAGCATGGATGTGGGATGCACAAACGATAGCGCACCCACGTACACCTAGCTCATTGCAACCCACCGGGCTTACCAGCCCCATTATTTCTGCCAAGCGATCCCTGCTTAGTATAGGAAGTAGGTGGAGATCCTTTGATTTTAGGAGTCAAGGCTCCTTCCTGAGCCCCAGAGAATGAATTATGTTTAATCTAAACTACCAACGATAATTACTTTTTCCCTGTCATTAAATGCTGATTGCAAATTCTTAGTTTCCTTTGTACCCAGGGATGACCAGCTCTGCCAATGAGAGGTAAGGGAACAAACATTTATTAGGGAGTTTCTGGAGAAGATATTGCTTCCCAGATAAAAGATAGAGCCTCTGGAGGGAAAGTCTTTTCCCCTGTCCCCTTCTTCCTTGGATTGCTGGCATGACCACATGATGTTTGAAGCTGCAGCGAACAGCTTTCGATCGTGAGACAACATATGAGTAAAAGCTCAGCGCCTGTGGCTCAAGCGGCTAAGGCACCAGCCACATACACCTGAGCTGGTGGGTTCGAATCCAGCCTGGGCCCGCCAAACAACAATGACGGATGCAGCCAAAAAATAGCCGGCGTTGTGGAGGGCACCTGTAGTCTCAGCTACTTGGGAGGCTGAGGCAGGAGAATTGCCTGAGCCCAGGAGTTGGAGGTTGCTGTGAGCTGTGACGCCACGGCACTCTACCCAGGGTGACAGCTTGAGGCTCTGTCTCAAAAAACCCCAAAAAAACATACAAGTAAAAAGCTTCCTAAGCATAATAGAGCTGAAGGGCAGGAAGAGTCTGCACAAACTCTTGAACCTTCAACCTCCGGCCTTCGTACATAAACAATAGAGTCTTACATTTTAACTTGTGCTTTCTGTTACTTGCAGCCAAATGGAGCAGGTACACCCTGTGTGTTCCTCCAGCAGACATATCCCTTCCCCCTAGCCTGCTTGTCTCCTAATTTCCCACAGTTCCATGAGTCGAATCACTATCTTTCCTTTCTTGCAAACCCAAACGTCAGGTTCATCACTGAAACCTTCCCTTTCTCCCCAGTCCACCCCCCATTTTGTTACATTTCCCTCCTCAGGAACCCTGGAATCCTCTTTCTTCCTGCGTTTCCATCTCCACTGTCCTATTCATTGTAGCTCCTCCCTGTAGCTTCCCCCTGGTCCACTTCACCAGCCTTCTGTTCAGTCTAACTGCCTCTCTCTTTGTCCTCCAGAAATGCATTTCTACAATTATCTCATCAAAATCCAAATTGGATCATGTCACTCCCCACCACCCACACAGTTCAAAACCCTCTCAGTCTGTTGCCCCAGGCTACAGAGCTGGTATCAGCCTCAGGGGTCCTCAAACTGCAGCCCACGGGCCATAAGAGGCGGTGTGATTGTATTTGTTCCTGTTTTGTTTTTTTACTTCAAAATAAAGATATGTGCAGTGTGCATACGAATTTGTTTATAGTTTTTTTTTTTTTTTTAAACTATAGTCCAGCCCTCCAATGGTCTGAGAGACAGTGAATTGGCCCCCTGTTTAAAAAGTCTGAGGACCCCTGGTAGGTCATAGCAACCTCAACCTCCTGCCTCAGCCTCCCCCATAGCTGGGACTACAGGTGCTCGCCACAACACCTGGCCAATTTTTCTTTCCTTTTCTTTCTTTCTTTTTTTTTTTTTTTGAGACAGAGTCTCATTATGTCACACTCATCACAGCTCACAGCAACCTCAAACTCTTGGGCTTCAGTGATTCTCTTGCCTCAGCCTCCCAAATAGCTGGGAACACAGGCACCCGCCATAACACCTGGCTATTTTTTATTTTTTGGTGTAGTTGTCCTTGTTGTCTGGCAGGCCTGGGCTGGGTTTGAACCCTTCAGCTCAGGTGTATGTGGCTGTGCCCTAGCTGCTGAGCTATAGGCGTCAAACCTAGTTTTTCTATTTTTAGTAGAGACAGGGTCTTGCTCTTGATCAGGCTGGTCTTGACCTCAGCTTCCCAAAGTTCTAGGATTACAGTATTCTGTCTTATGTTTTTTATTTTTTATTTTTTTTCTAGAGACAGAGTCTCACTTTATCGCCCTTGGTAGAGTGCTGTGATGTTACAGCTCACAGCAACCTCCAGTTCTTGGGCTTAGGCTATTCTCTTGCCTCAGCCTCCTGAGTAACTGGGACTACAGGCACCTGCCACAACGGCTAGCTATTTTTTTCTTGCAGTTTGGCTGGTGCCTGGTTCGAACCCGCCACCCTCGGTATATGGGGCCGGCGCCCTATCTCCTGAGCCACATGTGCCACCCTTCTGTCTTATTCTCTCTTTTTAAAATTAATTAATTATTTATTTTTGCAGTTTTTGGCTGGGGCTGGTTTGAACCTGTCACCTCCGGCGCCCTACTCCTTTGAGCCACAGGCGCCACCTTCTGTCTTATTCTTAATGAACTGTAGGACCCTATAGCTTTTTGAGGGGAATGACTGTCTTATAGTCGCTGCTGACACACTGTAGGTCATTTTTGTTGCAAGTATCAGGTACTAATTTGAACAAGTGACAAAGAGGATTTGTTGGAAGGAGAGAGAGGTGTCCCAAGGAACACAAGAGTAGGAAGAATAATGTTTAGAAGTGGGAAGCGAAGGCAGGCAGGTGTGCGGCAGTCTCAATGCTCTTTCTCTGTCCGGTTCTCGGCTCCTCTCCTTTGCACAGGTGTGGTCTCCCTACTTCTGTTACTCAGGGTAGACCAGAGCTGGTCCTGATTGTTCAGTTTCAAGCTGCCCTTACAGGTCTCCTGGCTGTTTGGGAAGCCCCTCCCTCTCCCCCCCAAAAGAGGATCAGGAGTGAGGACCCGATTGGCCTCACAAAGGTGAGGGTGACCTCTCCTCCTGGGGAGCCACCTGCAGCTGCTTGAGCTGGAATGTATGGAGGAAAGATGGCTGCTGGGGACCTCCCTTCAGGTGGGGAGGAGTTTACCTTGGAGTTGGCCTTTCCGTAGAATGGAAGGGCTGACCCTGGTCATGATACAAGGTGGCTTCACTCCTTGTGTTAATCTGTCTGGCTATTCATTGGAATGGCAATATATCCCTACAATGAGTGACTAGCCTCTGTCATTTCTTCATCCAGTTTTTCCTTACAACAACCACCCTTCACAGTCCACGTGGTGGTTGGGGGCTGCTGACTCCTCGGGATAGAGCATCTGACCCAGGCTTAGGTGAATGACACAGGCTGTGAGTTTGGGCTCAGTGGTTGGTTGAATGATGGGCTTTTGATCCGATCCTTCGCATGTGAGCTGGTGTGAATTAGACCTGAGATTCTGTTCAAATGGCTGGAGGAAAGGAGACCTGTGGGCCCTGGAGTGGTGACGTTGTGAGCCTGGAGGTACTGGGGACTGTCACATAGAAAGACCTGTCAAGAAGGGCAGCCAACAAAGAAGGGATCAGGCAGAGAGAAGGCTGAGTATGGTGGCTCACGCCTATCATCCTGAAGACTGGTGGATTACTTGAACTCAGGAGTTCAAGACCAGCCGAAGCAAGAATGAGACCTCATCTCTACTAAAGAGAAAAACTAGCCGAAGATAGAAAAACTAGCTGGGGTTCTCATGAATTCTCCCAGAAGCCACCGCTCTTTCTCTTCCCCTAAGTGGTCTGAGGTGATCTGTGAAAATGGCTCGCTATTCACTTGACCCAGAAAACCCCTCAAAGTCATGCAAGTCAAGAGGCTCAAATCTTTGTGTTCACTTTAAGAACACACGTGAAACTGCCCAGGCCATCAAGGGTATGCATATACGAAAAGCCACCAAATATCTGAAGGATGTCACCTTAAAGAAACAGTGTGTACCATTCCCACATTACAATGGTGGAGTTGGTAGGTGTGCCCAGGCCAAACACTGGGGCTGGACACAGGGTCGGTGGCCCAAAAAGAGTGCTGCATTTTTGCTGCATATGCTTAAAAATGCAGAGAGTAATGCTGAACTTAAGGGTTTAGATGTAGATTCTCTGGTCATTGAGCATATCCAAGTGAACAAAGCACCCAAGATGCGTCACCGAACTTACAGAGCTCATGGTCGCATCAACCCATACATGAGCTCCCCCTGCCACACTGAGATGATCCTTACTGAAAAGGAACAGATTGTTCCCACACCAGAAGAAGAGGTAGCACAGAAGAAAAAGATATCCCAGAAGAAACAAAAACTTATGGCACAGGAATAGATGCAACATAAAATAAATACAAATAACAGTTAAAAGGAAAAAAAAGAAAAAAAAGAAAGACTAGCTGGGTGTTGTGGTGGGCGCCTCTAGTCCCAGCTACCCAGGAGTGCTAAGGTAAAAGGATGGCTTGAGCCCAGGAGTCTGAGGTTGCTACGAGCTATGACTCCATGACTCCATGACACACTACCCAGACAACAGGGAGAGACTCTGTCTCAAAAATAAATAAATAAATTAATTAATTAATAAAATTAATAGCAAATCTTTTTTTTTTTTTTTGTAGAGACAGAGTCTCGCTTTATCATTGTGGCGTCACACAGCTCATAGCAACTTCCAACTCTTGGGCTTAGGCGATTCTCTTGCCTCAGCCTCCAAGGTAGCTGAGACTACAGGCGCCCGCCACAAAGCCCGGCTATTTTTTTGCTGCAGTTTGGCCGGGGCCGGGTTTGAACCTACCACCCTCGGTATATGTGTGCCAGCGCCCTTGAATAGCAAATCTTAAAAAGAAAGAGAGGCAAGTGGACAGATGAACACTAAGCTCACAGTGACACTACTGGAGCCTTGGATCAAGCCGCTTTTTTTGTAGATTTCAGTACATTCTCGCTCCTCTTTAAAAATTTAAACCAGGCTCTGCGCCTGTGGCTCAAGGGGCTCAGGCACCAGCCACATACACCTGAGCTGGGCAGGTTCGAATCCAGCCTGGGCTGGCCAAACAAACAACAATGATGGCTGCAACCAAAAAATAGTGGGTGTTGCAGTGGGCGCCTGTAGTCTCAGCTACTTGGGAGGCAGAGGCAGGAGAATCACTTGAGCCCAGGAGTTGGAGGTTGCTGTGAGCTATGATGTCACAGCTCTCTACCCAGGGTGACAGCTTGAGGCTCTGTCTCAAAAAAAAATAATAAATAAATAAAAATTTAAACCAGCTTGAGTTGAGTTTTCTATCATTTACTACCAAAAGTATGCTGACAGAGACAGGATTCCGGAAACATTAAACAACTACTGGGGGCGGTGCCTGTGGCTCAGTGAGTAGGGCGTCGGCCCCATATACCAGTGGTGGCGGGTCCAAACCCAGCCCTGGCCAAAAAAAATGCAAAAGTAAAACAAAATAAAAATAGGGTGGCGCCTGTGGCTCAAGGAGTAGGGCACCGGCCCCATATATGGGAGGTGGTGGGTTCAAATCCAGCCCCAGTCAAAAACTGAAACAAACAAACAAACATAAATAAAAATAAATAGCTACAGGAATACTCTGTGCCAGATGACAGAAAGGGGACAGAAAAATACCAAATGTACAGGTTTTTGTTTTTTTTTTGAGACAGAATCTCACTTTGTTTACCCTAGGTAGAGGGCAGTGGTGTCATCATAGCTAATAGCAACCTCAAACTCCTGGGCTCAAGTGATCCTCCTGCCTCAGCCTCCCAACTAGTTGGGACTATAGGTGCATATCACCACACCCAGCTAAGTTTTTCTATTCTTTTTTGAGCTAGAGCCTCAAGCTCTAGCCCTGGGTAGAGTGCTGTGGCATCACAGCTCACAGCAACCTCCAACTCCTGGGTTCAAGCAAGTCTCCTACCTCAGCCTCCCAAGTAGCTGGGACTACAGGCACCCACCACAATGCCCAGCTATTTTTTGGTTGCAGCCGTCATTGTTGTCTGGCAGACCTGGGCTGGATTCGAACCTGCCAGCTCGGGTGCATGTGGCCGGCGCTCTAGCCGCTTGAGCCACAAGCGCCGAGCCACTTTTTCTATTTTTTGTAGGGATGGGGTCTTGCTATGTGCCCAGGCTAGTCTTGAACTCCTGGCCTCAGACAGTCTTCCTGTTGAGGCCTCCTAGAGTGCTGGGTGTAAGGTGTAAGCTACTGTGCCTGGCACCAAATATAGTTTTTTTGTTTTAAATTTATTTTTATTGCTAAATCATAGCTTTGTACATTAGTGCAATCAAGGGGTACAATGTGCGGGATTCATATACAATCTGAAACCAAATATAGTTTTGACACATTTAAAGAGGAACAAGAGGCTTGGTGCCTGTACCTCTTTGGCTAGGGTACTGGCCAAGCTGGCAGGTTTGAACCCAGCCTGGGCCTGCCAAACAACAACGACAACTACAACAAAAAAACAACCTTGTGGCAGGTACCTGGAGTCCCAACTACTTGGGAGGCTGAGGCAAGAGAATCACTTAAGCCCATGAGTTTGAGTTTGAGGTTGCTATGAGCTGTGACACCACAGTACTCCACTGAGGGCCACATACTGAGACTCTGTCTCAAACAAAAAAAAAAAAAAAAAAGAGGAACAAGAATGAAAGGGCTTGTTGGTCAATTACCCCTGTTCCTCATTTCTGTGCATGGCCTGGCCAAAGAGCTAGACCATTATGGGACTGTCCCTCTTTAGTGTGGCAGAGAGGCGGAAGGAAGGCTAAAATCCTCAAGAGAGGTTGGGATATTGGGACCATTTTGGAGATATCCTCTAACCCTCCCAGGGATCCAGTAGCAGCTGGCATCTGAAGCTGCTTCGGAGGAGCACCTTCTGATGTGTATGTGGTTTGCCACGCTGGCAGGAGGAACTGAGGTCACTCACGTGCTGGCCCTAAGAACTATTCTTCTTTTGACATCAACAGGTAGGGTCCTGGCTGGGTGCTGGCGACTCATGCCTTTAATCCTAGCACTCTAGGAAGCCAAAGTGGAAGGATCCCATGCGTTTGAGAGTTTAAGATCAGGGTTGGCAGGGCGGTGCCTGTGGCTCAAAGGAGTAGGGCGCAAGCCTCGTATACTGGAGTTAGTGGGTTCAAACCCAGCCCTGGCCAAAAACTGCAAAAAAAAAAAAAAAAAAAAATCAGGGGTGGAGCCTGTGGCTCAAGGAGTAGGGCGCTGGTCCCATATGCCAGAGGTGGCAGGTTCAAACCTAGCCCTGGCCAAAAACCACAAAAAAAATAAATAAATAAATAAAAATCAGGCTTGGCGCCTGTAGCTCAGTGGCTAGGGCGCCAGTCACATACACTGAAGCTGGTGGGTTCTAACCCACCCCAGTATTGTTGTTGGGCCTCCCAAACAATGACAACTACAACCAAAAAAAAAAAAAGGCGGTGCCTGTGGCTCAGTGAGTAGGGCGCCAGCCCCATATACCGAGGGTGGCGGGTTCAAACCCAGCCCTGGCCAAAAAATAGCTGGGCGTGTGGCGAGCGCCTGTAGTCCCAGCTGCTCGGGAGGCTGAGGCAAGAGAATCACGCAAGCCCAAGAGCTAGAGGTTGCTGTGAGTCCTGTGATGTCACAGCACTCTACCCAGGGCGGTAAAGTGAGAATCTACAAAAAAAAAAAAAAAAAAAGCCAGGCATTGTAGTGGGGCTCCAGCTACTCAGGAGGCTGAGGCAAGAGAATCGCCTAAGCCCAGGAGTTGGAGATTGCTGTGAGCTGTGTGACGTCATGGCACTTTAACGAGGGCAACAAGGTGAGACTGTCTCCAAAAAAAAAAGTAAATAAAGGGCGGCGCCTATGACTCAAGGAGTAGGGCGCCAGTCTTATATACTGGAGGTGGTGGATTCAAACCCAGCCCCGGCCAAAAATTGCAAAAAAGAAAGAATAAAAGAGCAGCCCAAGCAAAAGTGAGACCCCTGTCTCTACTAAAAGTAGAAAAACATATTAGAGGGCCAGGTGAAGTGGGTCAGGCCTATAATCCCATCACTCTTGGAGGTTAAGGCCAGTCTGAGCTCAGCAGACCTACTGCTTGAGCTCAATAGGTCTGTCTGGACCAGCCTGAACAAAAGCAAGAGCAAGACCCTATCTCTAAAAATAATCGGACATTGTAGTAGGTGCCCCAGATACCTGAGAGGCTGAGGCAAGAGGATCTCTTGAGCCCAAGTGTTGGAGTTTGCTGTGAGCTATAATGCCACAGTACTCTATCAAGGGTGACAAAGTGAGACTCTGTCTCAAAAAAACAGCAAAAAATATTAGCCGGACTTTCTGGCCCAGGTGTATAGTTCCAGCTATTTGGGAGGCTGTGGCAGGAGGATCACTTGAACTCTGGAGTTTGAAGTTGCTGTGAACTAGGCAGTAGCCATGGCACTGTAGCCGGGGCAACAAAGTGAAACTCCGTCTCAAAAACAAAAGAGGCTCGCTCAGCACCTTGTTGCCGAAGTGGCTAAGGCGCCAGCCACATACACCTGAGGTGGTGGGTTCAAATCCAGCCTGGGCCCGCCAAACAACAATGATGGCTGCAACCAAAAAAAAAAGCCAGACATTGTGGTGGGTGCCTATAGTCCCAGCTACTTGGGAGGCAGAGGCAGGAGATTTGCTTGAGCCCAGGAGTTGGAGGTTGCTGTGAGCTGTGATACCACCGTACACTAGCCAGGGCCACAGTTTGAGGCTCTGTCTCAAACAAACAAACAAAAGAAAAATAGGTAGGGCCCAGAAGGCTGTCCTGTCTTTTCTGATTGGTAGGGGCCCCTAGTAAATGGTTTATACAGCCAAGAGTGCTTCAGCATAGCTGGGTGTGGTGCTCACACCTATAATCTCAGCACTGTGGGAGGCTGAGAAGGGAGAATTGCTTGAGCTCAAGAGTTGGTGACTTGCCTGAGGGAGAGCGAGACTGAGACTCCTAAAAAAAACGAAAAACCCTGCTGCACCCCCTGTAATCCCAGAGGCTTCTGGAGGCTGAGGCAAGGGCATGCCCACAGCCTGAGTTTGAGGTTGCAGTGAGCTATGAGGCCATTGCACTCTGCTCAGGGCATAGGGTGGGACTCTGTCTCATCAACAACAACAGCAACAAGTGCCTCAGCATAAAAGACAACTGTCAGCAAGGATGTAGAGAAATAGGAACCTCTGTACTCTGTTACTAGTAATGCAAAATGGAGAAGTCCCTATGAAAACTATGACAGTCCTCACAATTATTTATTCATTTATTTATTTTTTGGTAGAGACAGAATCTCACTTTATGGCCCTCGGTAGAATGCGTGGTGTCACACAGCTCATAGCAACCTCCAGCTCTAGGGCCTAGGCGATTCTCTTGCCTCAGCCTCCCAAGTAGTTGGGACTGAAGGTGCCCAGCACAACGCCTGGCTATATTTTTGTTGCAGTTTGGCCAGGGCTGGGTTTGAGCCCGCTACCCTCGGTATTGGTATGTGGGGCTGGCACCTTACCTACTGAGCCACAGGCGCTGCCATTTATTTATTTATTTGAGACAGAGCCTCAAGCTGTTGCCCTGGGTAGAGTGCTATGGCATCACAGCTCACAGCAACCTCCAACTCCTGGGCTCAAGTGATTCTCCTGCCTCAGCCTCCCAGGTAGCTGGGACTACAGGTGCCTGCCACAACTCCTGGCTATTTTTTGGTTGTAGTTGTCATTGTTGTTTGGTGGGCCCAGGCTGGATTTGAACCTGCCAGCTCAGGTGTATGTGACTGGTGCCTTAGCTGCTTGAGCCACAGGCGCCGAGCCAGTCCTCAAAATTGAAAAAATAGAACTACCATGTGATCCAGTAAGGTCACTTCTGGGTATTTATCCAAAGAATTGAAATCAGGATCTCAATGAGATATTAGCACCTTATGTTCATTATTCATAATAGTCAAGACAAGGAAACAACCTAAAAATATGAGGGTGGCACCTAAACCTAAAAATATGAGGAGTAGGGCGCCGGCCCCATTTCCTGGGGGTGGTGGGATCAAGCCTGGTCCCAGACAAAACTGCAATGAAAAAAAAAAAAAAAAAAAAGAAACAACCTAAAAATGTTCGTCAACAGATGAATGAAAAAGAAAATGTCTCATATACATACAATAGAATATCATTCAGCCCTAAAAAAGAAGGAAATTCTGCAACATGAAACAGCACCGATGACCCCTGAGGACATTATGTTAAATGAAATAAGCTGTTCACAGAGGACAAACACTGCATGATTTCATTTACATGGGGTGTTCAAAAGAGTAAAATTCATAGAGTGAAAGAGTGCCCAAAGCTGGGAGTAGGAGAAATGGGGAATTACTAATGAGACAGCATAAAGTTTCAGTTAAACAAGATGAATAGTCTTCTAGAGACACACTGAATGTACAATGCAGCGCCTGTAGTTAAAGATGGTGCACTGTCCGCCACTTAAACGTTTTCTCAGGCAGCGCCTGTAGCTCAATCTATAGGGCCCTGGCCACAGACACTGAGGCTGGCAGGTTCGAACCCTGCCCAGGCCAGCCAAACAACAATGACAACTGCAAACCCCCCCCCCCCCCCCCAAAATAGCCAGGCATAATGGCTGGCAGGCACCTGTACTCCCAGCTGCTTGGGAGGCTGAGGCAAGAGAATCGCTTAAGCCCAAGAGTTTGAGGGGTGGCACCTATGGCTCAGTTGGTAAGGCACCCACCCCATATACCGAGAGTGGCGGGTTCAAACTCGACCCAGGCCAAACTGTAATAAAAAATAGCAAGGCATTGTGGCGGACACTTGTAGTCCCAGCTACTCGGGAAGCTGAGGCAAGAGAATCGCTTAAGCTCAGGAGTTGGAGGTTGCTGTGAGCTATGATGCCACAGCACTCTACTGAGGGGCATAAAGTGAGACTCTATCTCTACAACCCCCCCCCAAAACAGTTTGAGGTTGCTGTGAGCTGTGACACTATGGCACTCTACCCAGACGACAGCTTGAGACTCTGCCTCAAAAAACCAAAAATAAAGGCTTGGTGCCTGTGGCTCAAACAGCTAAGGTGCCAGCCACATACACCTGAGCTGGCAGGTTTGAATCCAGCCTGGGCCTGCCAAACAAACAACAATGATGAGTGCAACCAAAAAATAGCTGGGCGTTGTGGCGGGCACCTGAGGTCCCAGCTACTTGGGAGGCTCAGGCAGGAGACTTGCTTGAGCCCAGGAGTTGGAGGTTGCTGTGAGCTGTGATGCCATGACACTCTACCCAGGGCGACAGCTTGAGGTTCTGTCTCAAAAAACAAACAAACAAACAAAATAATAAAAACAAAATATTTTCTCAGAAGGTAGATCTCACGTTTAGTGTTCTTACCACAGTTTTTTTTTTTTTTTTGAGACAGAGTCTCATTCTGCTGCTCTGGGTAGAATGCTGTGGCATCATAGCTTACAGCAACCTGAAACTCTTGCGCTCAGGCAATCCTCTTGCCTCA
The DNA here is from genome assembly GCA_963574355.1 of Loris lydekkerianus. NCBI lineage: Eukaryota > Metazoa > Chordata > Mammalia > Primates > Lorisidae > Loris > Loris lydekkerianus. The sequence goes on from CAUYPK010021828.1 coordinate 20,628, forward strand.
GCCTCCCGAGTAGATGGGACTACAGGCTCCCGCCACAATGCCTTGCTATTTTCTTTAGAGAGGTCTCACTCTTGCTCAGGCTGATATGGAACGCTTGAGCTCAGGAAATCCACCTGCTTCAGCCTCCTAGAGTGCTAGGATTATAGACATAAGCCACCTTGCCCCAGCTCTTACCACAATTTAACAAAGACAGACAGAAAGAATCCTTCAACCGACAGTCCAGCTATTCCAAGGTAAGGGGGGAATCAGAAATCAGGATCTGAGAACTAGAGATTTTGTCTGTGAGTTGACTATAGTTGTGATAGCTATGATACGTGTTCAATAAGCAAGTGTTGGGTGAAAGAAAGAAAGAAGGAAGGAAGGAAGGAACATATGAGCATGTCTGAGAACAGACTGTGTGGTGTGGGGAAAGTCCAAAGGAATGTGAAAGTCACACCATCTTTTTTTTTTTTTTTTTAGACAGAGCCTGAAGCTGGGTAGAGTGCTATGGCATCACAGCTCACAGTAACTTCCAACCCCTGGGCTCAATCAATTCTCTTGCCTCTGCCTCCCCCAAGTAGCTGTGATTACAGGTGCCCGCCACAACACCGGCTATTTTTTTGGTTACAACCGTCATTGTTGTTCAGCGGGCCCGGGCTGGATTTGAACCCGCCAGCTCAGGTGTATGTGGCTGGCCCCTTAGCCGCTTGAGCCACAGGTGCCAAGCTGAAAGTCCCACAATCTTAAGTGTAGAGTGATACCATTTAAATAAGGCTGAAAAATATGCGTCATTGATTTACATGGCTTCTGGACATGTGGGCAGTGGAAGTGTCAGAATCAGTGTGGCAATGACCGCACCAGCTTGAGGAAGGGTTAATTTGGGGAGGGAGGCAAGAGAATGGAACAGGAAGGAGCTTCAGTTGTCTCTGTGGTATTTCATTTCTTAAAATGTTATGCAGCAAATATGTCAAAATGTTTAGATTTGTTAAAGCAAGAGGTATAGGTACATATACATGTATTGTGTAATAGTTTTTTTAAATGTATGTTTGAAACAGTCTATAATAAAAAAAAGTGTTTTTAAGTGTCAGGGATTTGGAGACAAGCTCAGGGTTAAGGCTTCACTAGTTACTAAGCTGTGTTTGGACAAGTTACTTCTTTCTCATCTGTAACTGGCCCTCTGGGGATGTCATATACCAGTCACCTGTACTGAACACTCACTTAAATTAACATTGAGAAATAGCTTGCCAATTTTTTTCTGTTCTAAAAACAAAAAAACTTTTTTGGTTGTTTTACTCTCAAATTTAAGGATCTAGGGTTAAAATTCCACTTGCTGTCCCCCCAGCACACAAACTTTACAGTTTTGGCTTACCCCTGGGTATAATCTGGAGGTTTAGAATTCCTTTGGAATTTGACAAGGGATGATTTAATTTATAATCTGTGGAGATAGTCCCGTTCACATTGGAAGGCTTTAAGACTGATGGGTCTTTGTTCTTTGGAAAGGTTCAGGTTTTGCTCTCTGGAAAGTGTTGAAAGGTACTTGTAGAACCAGCATTTATTTGTTTTCTAGTTCTGAGACATTGAAAAGTAGAATCCAGAATTTGTGGCAAATCTGGATCTAGTGAGGTCAATCTATTTATCTCCTTGAAAATTTCCTTTGTGAACACTATTGGCAGTTCCTGCGTTGTGGTCCTTGGAGTCTCTTCCCTTACTGGGGCTGCCCAGGGAGCCAACGCAGTACTAGGAGAAAGCTGCAGCCCCTGGAGTTCTGGCCCCAGGGGGCCTATAGGCCTAGGGCCGCCTTGAGACACCCGACAGGGGATGGAGGAGAGGAGTCGGAGTCAGAGAATGAGAGGCAAAGTGTAAAGATTAGGAGTTCTGAGTTTGAAAGGGGTTCTGTAGTTCCCAGGTTGTGACCTCGTTCTCTATCCCCTATTTTTCTTTTTATACCCCCCCCCTCCAGATACTTGGGAGTTAACTTGGTCCTTTCTAAGATCATCACATTCAATCAGCCCCTCATTCCACCTTCTCCAAGTGGCTCAGGGAAGACACACTGCAAGCCTCTGAGGGGGCCTTTGTCAGAAATGAGTTGAAAGGACTCCTCTGGGCATAAGAAGCTTTCAGGTAGGTCACTTGGCTAACAAATGCTCACAGGCAAAAACTTGTCCCTTCTTCCTGGCTCAGATGGTGCATAGGTGGCATTCATCTTCACAGGTCCCTCCTCCTAGGATGCAGTGAGGAGCGCACAGGGACCTGCTGTGGCCCTGCTCAAACTACAGCCTCCTCTGTGCTGCCCTCAGTGCAGCTGCCTTACTGTGGACAGCTCTTCCCCATCTCCCTTCTTCACTAGTGTTCTCCCAGCTGTTTCCAGAATGGTCCCAGAAGTCCTGGACATACCCCAGTACCTTCAGGACAAAAACTCAGACATTCCACATGGCCTGCTGATTTCCATTTCTGCTTTGGTCTCTCCTACCTCCTTCACCTGGAGCTATCCTGGCCTCTGCCAGAAAAGCCTCTTTTTTCCTCTTCAGAAAAACTAATTTTGTAGAACCCATGAAAATCTATCAAATTATTTAAGTTTCATTTTTTTTCTTTAAATAGGAAGATTCTCAGGAAGGAGAAAGTACCCAGGGCACAAAAAAGTTACAATGTGGCCCCGATTGGCACCGGTTATCCCTTCCCACGGTGGAAGGAATGGGTTGTTCGTGTTTCTGATTTCTAAGCCTTTGCACCCCCAGCCCGGTGCTAGGCACAGGGGGCTGGCTCAGTCACTGCTTGCTGGGTAAGTGGATCAGTACACAAGAAAACGATTGGCCTGGGGCCAGGCTCTTGCCTCTCTGAGTCCCCATTTCTCCATCTGTACAGCAAAGTTGCAGCTTCCTAAGGCTGCTATAAGGAGGAAGTGTAAGGGGAAAAATGCATCTCAGCCAAGGAGCCAGAAGCCTTTCCCCAGGCTGAGCAGGATGTGGGTGGGGTGGGTGAGGGGGGAGCAGAGGTTGTTAAAAATGGCTCCAGGTGACTTTGGTCCTTCTCTTTTGGTAAGAAACAAAATTATCATATTTATACACTTAGAGAACTGGAAGGAAAGACCCCCCCCCCCCAAGTGCCTCTCATAGCGGTTAACCCAGCACGGCCTCCCCGTGTAATTAGCAACTAAACTAGAATGAAGTACAAGGCCCCTCAGGAACTGGCTCATTTCACTTTAGCTTGTTTTTTTGTTGTTTTGTTCTGTTTGAGCCGTAGAAGTATGTGAAGGCCAGGTCTGCGTCTCACTTTCCCTTTGTGCTCCTGGGCCCCGTGCAAGTGAAGGACGGCGGGGCCGCAGGGGGCGAGCGGAGCATGGTGGGGGCGGACGGAGAGACGCGACTGCTCCCGGACAGTGCCCTTGGGGCACGTAAGAAATCTTAGTTCTTGACACCCCCCCCCATCATCACAAACATTTCAGGGAACAGGTTCCTGTGTTCCAAGTAATATTTCCATGGCTCCCGAAGAGCTGGAAAGGTTTCCCTTTCGCAAGCTGTGGGTGCCTGTTTGGTCACAGACGGCATCGTCCCGCCTGTCTCCTTCACTGCGGTGAGTCCAGCTCTACAAGCACGCTGCCGCACAGTGGGTGGCGAGGGAACCGAGGCGTCTGTTAACGGTGTTGCCGGATGAGAACAAAACCCGCCTCTAGATAATGGGACCCTCCACGGCCTCTTGCACCCTGTCATTTGGATCGCTGGGGATCGCCTTTGTTGTGGCGACCAACCACAGGCAAAGCGAGCACCTGCTCCTCCAGTCAGTCCTCGCAGAAGGACCTCAGGCTGCGGCGCCCCTAGCTCCTCTCCCGGTCCCTTCTCTCCGCTTCCTAGGAGCTGGGGGTCCGGGGGCGCCCCGGGGCCCTCAGCCAGGATCCGCCCAGCGCTTCCCCGCTGTCTCCAGGTGCCCAACACCCCGCCCGGGACCGGCATTCTTCTCCTCCCCGGGCCAGGCACGGGGTCTTAGGTTGCATCAAGGGCCTCGTCAGGCAGCTCTAGCCCTACGGGGACATGAGCCTCACTCAGTCCCGGCCACACACGCCCTCTCTTCCCGGCTTCCATTCTAGGGCCACCCTAGAATGGAAGGTCAGGCCCCGGCCCTGAAGCCTCTCCGCCAGTCTACTGCACGCCCCCTCTCCAGGGCCCGCGTCGCTGCTGCCGCTGCCCTCACCCCTGGCCAGCTCCGGAAAGCCTCGCCGGTCCACTCCTCCTATGAGAAGCCCGAGCTTCCAGCGATCCCGGGCGGCTCCCGCGGGAGGGGGCGCGGCCGCCCCCGCGGCTCCACCCTCTCGGCGGGGCAGCAGCCATCTGGGGCCCCTGCCAGTCGCGTCCGCTCCGGGGCCCGCGCGGAGCTCGCGACCCGCTCGCAACGGAGGAGGAAGCCCCGGCAGGGACCCCGGCCTTCTCATCGGGCGCTCCCCTGCCTGCGCCGGTGCTGGGAGCCGGCCGCTGAGATGCCCCGAGGGGGCGGTGGCCGAGAGCGGAGCCTGGGTGGAAACCCGGACGAACCTCGCCACTTTGGTGACCCTTCGGGAGTCGGGACCGGAGCCCCGGAGGCAGTGGTGCAGGCTTGCGAGGGCGGCGAGGTCTGTGCTCCCAGCGTCCGAAGCGGGCGCGGGCTGCTGAGCCTTGGCTGGGTTTGTCGCCTCCCGCTTTTCCCCCCAGCCCCCCGCGAGCTGGCAGGAGGAAATAGCGTGCGGCCCCTTTAAATTTACCCAGGAGCCCTTAAAGGAGCCCCAGGGGCCCCAGACAGGAATCCCCACCCCGGTCCAGCCCGCGCCGCCGAGCGAGCAGCCTGCCGTCCGTGCGGCCGGCCGCCCAGTGCCTGCGCCCCGCGTCCCGGGGCCTCGCTCACCGAGCGCCCTGCGCGGGCTGCCGCTGGCTCCGCGGCCCCGCGCCCCGCCGCCCCGGGGCCCCGCTCTGCAGCGCAGCGCATGGAGCCCGGCGGGGACCACCGGAGCCGGAGCAGCGGCGGCAGGGGCGGCCCCGGGTCAGCAGTGGCCTCGGCACGGGGCCGACGGCTGCCGCCTGCCGGATCGAGCAGCGGCGCAGAGCCGGAGGAAGACGAAGGAGGTAAGACCAGGTTCCCGCGGCCCGGCGGGGGCCCCGGTGTGGGGGAGGGGAGGGCTGCGGCTCGGGGCCCCTCTCCGCCGCCGAACAAAGCGGGGGACGCGGGCAGGGTAGCCGGGGGCGCCACCTGGTGGGCGCGGATTGCTGCTGCAGGGCCAGCAGGGGAGCCCCCCGCCCAGCTCCCAGGGTCCGCCCCGCCCGGGGGGCTCGGGCGGCTCCTCTACTCCTTAAAAGGCCCCGTGCACCCGGCATTGGGGGCCAGGGCGGAGGGGCCCAAAGGTCAAGGGGCAGCAGGACCCCAAGCTGGTGGACTGGCACCCTCCGCCCCTTTCTCTTTCAGATTCCCAGGTGGTCTCCCTTATCCTGCTGTCTTAAAAGTCTGTCCAGATCCTGGGTCCCCTTCGGGTGCCTTTCCCCAGCGGAGCTCAGCTCAGCTTGGAACTCCGCTATTTGAAATCCGGCTGCCTTTCTTGTCTTGTGGCCTCGTTGAAGACAAGCACTCTCTTTTTCTCTACGTTCTCCCTAGGAAAGTGCATAGCTTGTGCCTCGGGGACCCATCATTACCTTCCCCCACCGCAGGGTTTTTAGAGGGATGGGTTTGCCCATAAAGGCAGACACCCCCTCCAGCCCGGGCATTATCTCTTCTCTTCTAAAAAAAAAACAAAAATTTTTTTTGCCCTAATTTGTCAGCTATAGCGGAACCATCCCCGTTCGCTTTGGAAAGAGTCTGTTTCCCAGCTGTAGGGTCAACGCCTTAAGTCCCGAAGGCTTGGGAGACTCTGCCCTAATCTCTGGACACCCCTCCCTGTCGCTCCCCTCCCAGAAGCTCCCCAGCCCCTTTTGTTTTTAAAGAATCTCAGCTCCTCCCCCTTTTTCGGCTCTTAAAGGGCCAACCCACCTTAGACTAGCCTGGATCCAGCGTTGGAAGGATGCTCAGAGACCAGCTAGCTATCCAGTGCCTTTGCAGACAAAGAAGCTCAGGCCCGGAGGGCGGACAGGACCTGTCACAGGCCACAGAGCAAGTTAACAGTAAAGCAAGGACTCCAACCCAGATCTATGGCTCTGAAGTCAATAGATCCTATGGATCTACTTAAGAAAATAAAAACTGAAACAAAAATCCTCACAGCAACCCTCTCTGATCCTGTCTTTTGTTTCTCTGACCCTGGGATTTTCCACCAGGAGAATGATCAGGACCTACGTGTGTAGCTTATGTGCCCAGGAGACCATTTTCTAAATAAAAAGGAGTCAAGACTGTAGGAAGAATGAGGGACTGCTCTGGGTATCTTTCTGGCAAAGGAAATGCCACTGGGTTAGTCGGGCCTCTCCAGTCCCTGCTCTTCTGATTGCTGGGCATGGGCAGTGGCTGACCCCCTGCCAGAGCAAAAATTAAATCCCCAGAAAGACTTAATAGACTCCAGTGGGTGGTGGCTACTCCCTGCCACAGTATCATCAGTACCCACTCGGGTGGCCCTCCTGACATCCCTTTTCAGGGTCAGTGGCACCCCCAGACTCTGGGGGAAGTCTTGGTCTGAGAAGCTCCTTCCCCTAGAGGTGCTGACAGCTTTGTCTTGAGGATTCCTCCGGTGCGGGAGCCTATATTTGGGGAACTGACAATGCTTAGCTCTTCCTCAAATGGGACTCTCAAGAGGCTGTGTTTGAGGCATTATTGGAGAAAGGGTGAAGAACTTTGGGTGCGGCCCTCTTTGCTGGGGCCCCAGGTGGGTGGGTCCTGTGTGTAGCCCTGGATGCAGACAGATGCCCGCTTTGTTCCTCTCCGCCCCTGCCTGCTCCACTCTGCCTGCTGCTGCTCTCCTGGCTTTATCCCTGAAGCTCCCATCCAAAAAGGGCACCTTACAGAACTGGCTGCCTCCTTGGCTCTCACCTAATTTTTTTCAAAGTGTCAGAGCTAGTTTGCACAGTGCCCTGCATCCTTTTGTTCTTGATCCTTTCTTAAAGAGTCCTTGCTCTTTGTAAAGGGCCAATGTTTTGGCTCCCTGCTTCTCCTATATCCTTTTTCCTGCCCCTGGACACCCTCACCCTCACTTCCCTTTCTTTTTTTTTCTTTTTTATTTTTTTATTGCTTATCTCCCTTTCTTGGGCTTCAAAATCAAAGCCCTGACTTCTTTCCCTTGAAATCAGAGATTGAAAACTGTCTCCCTTTCCCCTTCTTCAGGGCAAGATCTTCAGCTGGAAGGGGGTGCCTTGGGGTCCTGGGGGAATGCCCCCCTGCCCTCCTCCAGGGCCAGGGGACCAGCATCTTCAGGCAGGAAATACTCAGACCACTGTGAGGCCCGGGCCTCAAGACCTGGAAAAAGCCGCATCCCTGGCCGTGACCACCGGCGCTACTACCATGACCACTGGCGGCTGGAGTACCTGATGGACTTTAACCCTGCACGGCATGGCATGGTGTGCATGGTGTGCGGCAGCTCCCTGGCTACTCTCAAGCTCAGCACCATCAAGCGGCACATCCGCCAAAAGCACCCCTATTCCCTGCACTGGAGTCCCCGGGAGAAAGAAGTCATCAGCAACAGCTGGGACGCCCACCTGGGGCTGGGGACCTGTGGAGAGGCTGAGGGCCTGGGGATACAGGGGACTGAGGAGGAGGAGGAAGAGGAAGAAGAGGAAGAGGAGGAAGGGGCCAGCCTCCCAGCTTGCCCGCCCAAGGGCCCAGGTAATACAGGTCATGGAGAGGCAGGGGTCCAGGTGGCCAGTGGGTCACATGGGGACAGCTTTCTCTGCCAAGTAGCTGGTCTCCATGAGGTTACTGCTCCTTCTCTGGGTGTGGTCTGTTTATGTGGAAGGACAGTGGGGCAGGGGGCCTCTGACATTCCTGGCAGTGTTGTCATTTTGTGCTCTGTGCAGGATCAATGAGAGTAGAGGTTGAGGGACAGGCCTGGGAAGGCCAGGCGTGGGGAGGCCAGGCTAGATTGCTGAAGGCCTGGGAGGGGGCTGGAAAGGTGCATCTCATAAGCCAGTGGGACAGAGGTTAGATCCTGGTCCTGGGGGAGGAAAAGAGGGGTTAGAGTGTGTGAAGGAGGATTTAGGGAGCTGGAGGTAAGATGTGAGGGGAGAGGAAGAGAAGGACAAAGATTAGGTCTGGGGCTTCTGAGTAGCAAGTGAGAGGCTTGTGAAGGACCTGGCTGTGGCAGGGGGCTCCCTGACAGGGCAGTGTCTCAGTTCCTTCCCTCCAACCCTTTCAGGCAAAGCCCCAGCTGGTGGGGCCTGCTGGCGCCTGCGACAAGGGGGCCCAGTGGCACCCTGGTCTCGGCGTCTGTGCCTCTCAGCTTCCCGGAGGGCCAGGGGCAGCAGGGGGCTGGGGACCCACCGCCTGGAGAGGAGGCTGAAGGAGTCCCTGCAGAACTGGTTCCGGGCCGAGTGTCTCATGGACTATGACCCGCGGGGGAACCGGCTGGTGTGCATGGCCTGTGGCTGGGCATTGCCCAGCCTGCACCTGGACGACATCCGTGCCCATGTGCTGGAGGTGCACCCCAGCTCCCTGGGGCTCAGAGGTCCCCAGCGCAGTGCCCTGCTGCAGGCCTGGGGTGGCCAGCCTGCAGCTTCGCTGTCTGAACTCACCCAGTCCCCACCAGGTGCGAGGCCCATCCTAAGCTGAGCAGCCCTGTCATATTAGGGCTGCAGAGTGGGGTCTGTGGCCAAAACTGGGAGGCAGGAACTTAGGGCTGAGGGCTGAAGGCCAGGAACTCCTCCCTTCTACTCCCTACACATACATGTCAAGGCCTCTAGCTTGGGGCTGGGGTGAGGAGCAAGGATGGACCCCTTTGTGTGGGTAAGGGCAACCCAGTCAGTGGGCTGAGCCCTTCTCCCTCACCCCTTCCCCAACAGACGATGACCTCGTCCCCCAGGACCTGACCAGAAAGAGGAGCCGGGATTCGGCCCCGGCTGCTGGATCCTCCTCCTCTCAGGATCTCAGCCCCCCAGACGTAAAGGAAGAGGCTGGCTGGGTCCCTGAGAGGCCCAGGCCCACAGAGGAGGAGGAGCTGGAGGAGGGCGAGGGCCAGAGGGTGGGAGTCCCGGGCAGGTTGCCACCGGGCCTCGACCACCGCCGCCACTACCAGGAGCGCTGGCGGCTGGAGTACCTCATGGAGCTGGGCGGCGGCCGGCGCGGCCTGGTGTGCATGGTGTGCGGGGGCTCGCTGGCCTCGCTCAAGATGAGCACCATCAAGCGGCACATCCGCCAGCGCCACCCGGGCTCCACGCGCTTCGGCGGGCTGGTCAAGGCCCTCATCGCCCAGGAGTGGAGCGAGAAGGCCGCCCATCTGCTGGCACTGAGCCTGCCCTGCCCAGAGTCCCCCCTGGGCCCTGCCGCCCCCAGCACAGCCGCAGCCTCCGAGGAGGGGGGAGGGGACGAGGAGGAACCAGAGGAGAAGGAGTGGTGGGGTGAGCTGGTGCGGGTCAGAGCCAGGTGGAGAGGGAGAGCGGGCAGGTCCCCAGCCAGCCAGGGAGAGAGGGCTGGGCGCTGCTGGGGTAGAAGGGAGAACGGGGTACGGGTCGCAGGGCGGAGGGGGGACACGCGGCCTGGCCTGCCTCCCCCACACCAGTTCCAGTTTTTCTCCTTCACTCACTAGGCGACATCCCACTCGCCACTGGGGTTCCGTTGGAGCCGCCCGCCGAGGAAGAGGACGAAGAGGACAGCCAGGAGCCGGGGGGACTCCTCTTGCCGCTGCCGCCGCCGCCGCCTCCTCCGCCACCGCCGCCGCGAAGCCGGGAGCAGCGGCGGAACTACCAGCCTCGCTGGCGGGGCGAGTACCTGATGGACTACGACGGTAGCCGGCGCGGCCTGGTGTGCATGGTGTGCGGGGGCGCGCTGGCCACGCTCAAGGTGAGCACCATCAAGCGGCACATCCTGCAGGTGCACCCCTTCTCCATGGATTTCACGCCCGAGGAGCGCCAGACCATCCTGGAGGCTTACGAGGAGGCGGCGTTGCGCTGCTATGGCCACGAGGGCTTCGGGCCACCCGCTCCGGCCCCGCGCGACGGCGGCGCGGACCTCAAGTCGGGCGCCGTGTGCCGGGCGTAGCGGACTCGCGGGCCGCGTGCCCTGTGCGCTGCCGGGCCCTGGGGCTGGGACCCCCCCCCCCCTTGTAGCCTGTTGCGGGCGCCCCCCGCTGGCCGGGCCGGGCCGAGCTGGGCTGGGCCAGGCTGGGCCAGGCGGGGCAGAGACGGGAGCTTCGGTGCTTGGACGCTTACGTCCCCAAGGTCGTCGGTGCCCCGCGCGAGGCGTACTTTCCCTTGGGCCCGGAGCTCCGGCCCTCTCCGCATTGGGCCCCTAGTTTTCCGAGAAGCCAAAGCGGCCTCCACGTGTGAGCACTGAGCTCTCCTGCGTCGGGCGGGTGCGGGGACGTTGTCAGTCAGTATTAAGGCCGAGGGAGGGACTCAGGGAGGGCAGGAAGGACGCACGGGCCAGCTCCCTGGCCGGAGGCCCCGCTGTCTGTTGCCTTGCACGCCGCAGGCTGGGCTCCCGGCTCGGGAGCTGCTGGCTGCCCTTTTCTAATTGGTATTCTCGGCCTCTCGGAGGCCCCGACTGCGGACGGGGGCCTTCTGCGGCAGGCGGGGCCGCGGGCCTCGGGCTGAAGGCGGGGCGATGCGCTGGGGGCCCGGGGCGGAGCAGGGCCTGGCTGGGCCAGCAGCGCCGGAGTGCCCCGCGGTCCCACCCTCGTCCTGGACGGAGGGCGGGTGAAGGGATTAGCACTTTTTTGCTTTGCTCCTCCTGCCCTGAGGACCTCCGCCTACACCTAAGCTCAGTCGGGCCCTCTGGGTCCAGCACCAGGTCCGTCCGAGACCGGGACACTGGTGGTCCCGGCTGGGGGCAGTTCCCTTCGCGCCCCATCCTTGTTCCTCTTTGTGGGGGACGTGCTACCTGTTCTCAGCCCCCAGAGCCCGGGGCCGGACCTCGGCCCGCATTTCTCTTCCCCGCAGCAGCGCCAGGCCTTGTGAGGTGGGGAAGGGGCCCTGCGATGTCCCAGGCAGGTCTGAGAGGGGTGTATAGATTCATTCTCCTGTGGAGAACAGCTGGCCCCGAGATCAGGCCCTTTTTGCTCTTTGTATTTTATTTTGAAACTGTATTTAATGCTTTTATATGAAAGGGGGGGGCGGGAAGAGCTGACCCTATCACCCTATGTGCAAATGTCTTATTTATTATGCGTGTGTCAGAGATAAGCTGTGAGGTGGTGAAGGAAGGACCTAAAGGAAGGAGGGAGGACAGAGGCGGGTGGGACCCCAGTAGGCTCTGCTGATGTGACATCTGCTCTTCAGAGGCCACTGCAGGCACAGGTTCCTCCCTCCTGGAGTTAGGGTGGGCAGGTCAGCTGTGGGACTTGAAGGTTGGGTCTGGAGGGAAAGGAGCCCTGGCAGCAGGGGCCAGGGGCTGCCTTTGTGGATGGGAAAGTAGAGGGCACAGCTGAAGCCTGGCTTCTCATCTCTGCACCCCAGGGCAGAGCCCAAGGTTCAGGTGCCTCAGGCCCACTCCTCTTGACTCTTCCTGGTTGGGAGATAGATTTTATAGCATTTTTATATAATTCAAGATTGTAAGGGAGTTTTCACACAACCAGATAGTAACAAAACAAAAACTAGAATAAAAATACCAACTCTCCAGTGTGTTTTGCACTACACCACACTGCCTCCCAATCCCTGGTAAATTACTAAAGTTTCTTTTCACTGTTATGCTGCCAAGGGATGACATGTGCTGGTTAGTGCAGCTGTGCCTCCTCGCTTCTCAAAGACCTGCACACTTGCTTGGGATGAGTATGCTGAGCTCTGTAAGGCAGCTCTTGGCATAGGCCTGGGCTGGAAGGTGTAGGCGGCAGCCTTTCCTCTCGGTTGGTAACTCCAGAGATGGGGCTGACTACTGCCTGGTCCAAGGCCTCCCGAGAGGGAGCAGGGCTCAGTGGCTTTGGGTTCTTCGTTGTTGAGGCCAGCAGGAATTCAGAAAGATCCTGAATGGGATGTCAGTTAACTGAAAAGTAAATTACAGTGCGTTTAGACCTCCAGATTTTTTGAGACAGTATTAAAAAGCTTGAGAACAGATTTTGGGTGGCACCAGGTCGAGTACTGCCATTCTTTTACTTTCCTTCATGCATATTGTTTTCAGATCCAGAGTGAGTATTCTTTTTCTACTTTGCCCACTCAAAAACAGTAGATAGGCAAATTGGGACAGCCAATTCTAATCATCCAAGCCCACTGCCAAAGTACAGGTAAGCCAGGGAAGATTAGGAATGGTTTTCCCCCATCTGTAGGCAAGGAGAGGCCTCAGCAGGACAGAGTGGATGTCTTCACTGAGACAGCCCCAAAACATGACAGTGGTTCTTCAAAATGTGGCCCCCAGACCAGCTTAGGAATGTGATAGAAATATTCTTATCTCTACTGCCAGCCATCCAGCCTGATAAGTGCTTCAAGGAAACTGATGCAGCTCAAGTAATGCGCACCAGTAACTTGGGAAGTGCTGCTGCAGTTACAGGTTAGAGGCGGGGGTTAGCTGGTCCTCATCCCTAGGTGTGCCTCTTTGGCTTGGGATTCTGACGTGAACAGAAATTTCATGAAATTTTTTTTTTTTTTTTTTTTTTTTGGGTTAATGGTATGCTTGCTATTATGGCCAATATGTAAATGTTACTCTGAACATATATTTATATACCACGTTACTTAGTGACATTATTCGAACTTTTGTATGCGTATTTGTGAAGTTGTTTGCATCAGTCATTTAAAGAATATTTCAGCCTAAGTTTCCTAAGAGGTATGTTGAATTAATTTTTAAGAATCAGCTTAAGGGTCATCGCAGCCTTAGTTTAGGGGAAGAGCTAATCAGAGGTGACTGCTTGAGTTTTTTCAGCAATGACCTAATGTATTTAGTTCCCATTTTCCATGACTGACTCCCAATTTAGGTGCATCGTGGCTGTGAGTGATGCACAGGCTGCTTCGTGTGGCAGGCAGGGGACATTCCCAGGCTGGTGTAAACTGGGACAATAGACCCCTCTGGCCCTTCCACTCCTCGTTTTTCTCAGAAGGTCATCCCTTCAAGGGTCTCTTACTTTCCTTCAGAAATCAAATGCACAGGTGGAAATTCCATAATTCCACAATTCAGATACTGGAAATCCTAACCAGTATCAACTATTAGTTGCTTTTTAAAGCCCCCAAAGTGAGGATGGGGGAGTGGAAGCCTTGTTTGAATCTTACTTTCCTCAAACTGTGTATAAAGAATAAAGTTAGCAGAATGACACCAGTCACTGTGTTTTTATTTTATTTTATTTTTTATCAACACCACATCAACTTGCAGGTTTACAGGAACCAATAGTCAAGCTCCTTAGGTGCTACTGTATTTTTATGTTGTACGCACAGACACGCACACAGAGTTTCATTATTAATTTTTTAATCTATACATTTTTCTTTAAAAAAAAAAAAAAAAAAAAAAAAAATTCCTGCGTGGCACAAAGATCTCTCCAATTATCTAAACAGCAGCAACAAAAGAAAAGAGCCAGATGTGGAGGCTTCCAGAGCAGAGAGGTCCTTTGGAGGGGAAGCCCAAAAAGACAGATCAGTGTGCACTGACTTCTGGGACGGCAAAGGGTGACAATAAAGAATGCATTTCCTACTAAGACATGTAATCAGTTTAAAAAAAAAAAAAAAAAGTCAGAAGGGGCCTAAGAAAATAGAGTAAGGTAAAGGTACCTTTTCCCCATCTAAATACCTAAGTAATTAAAAAAAAAAAAAAAAAAAGAAAGAAAATTTCCTCCCACTACTTTCTACAGCACAGTACTTCAGGACAATCAGATAGTACAGCCTTACTTTAAACTCACAGTGCAGGTTCCCTGTGGATGATCATGATCATGAGTGAACCAGAAAGAACTCACAAATGACTTTTCTTTCAAGTTTGCTGCATTTTCATGTTGAAGGGGAGGAAAAAACTTAACTTCAAATGGGAATCAAAGTTTCCCAGTTGCCCTCCACCTGCTTGCTGTCAGAGTGAGTTCTCTTGTCTTTTAATTGTATCATCAAGCTCTGGCCTTGCCTGCCAACACCCTCACCTACCAACACCCTCACCTAAAACTTCTTGGAAAACACTCTCCAAAGCAGTACCCTGGACCATGGCAGGGGTGCCAGTAAAAGCTTTTGCAAGAGTGAAAATGAAAGAACCCTCAAAACACCCATTAAGCTAGCCTCAAAGCAGTTAAAACTCTGTATGAACCACAAAAAACACTTCCCTACACTAATTTGTGGTCTTTTAACCACAGACACACACAATCTCTCAAGCCAGTTTGGCTTTGGTCCTTAGACTAAAATGATGAACACAGGCTAAAGATGCAGAATATGAAAAGGAAGCTGCAGGGAAAAGATCAAGATAAAGGCTTCTTGGGTTTCTATACTTCACTTCCTGAAAACTTCCCCCCACCCCCGCACAGGCTGAGATAGATCACAATAACTCAGTAACTGAGGAGCCCACATGCAGATTATTTTTTCTCTAACAAGTTTACAGCAGTGTACAGCAGTTACAGACATTTATTCATAATAAAAGTACAACCGTATTTATTAAACTTGAGGTGAGGTGGACAGGGGAGAGGGGAGGAAAGTACATTCGGGAATAAGTTCTCAAACTAATGCTCAGAACTGGTGTCCAGGAGAAAAGACACAGAAACCACCTTCCCAAACGGTGGAGCTTTCCTTCCCTAGGTGGAGTGAGGGACATCACGGTGCTACCGTAACTCCCTCTCTGGTTCCACTTTCTGCTTCCGTCTTTTTTTAATCAGATGTCATTCTGGGAATCAGGAATTATCACTATCATGTATAAGTTATTCATAGAGTTGGAAGTTATATCATTAAAATGAAGAGGAATATTAGGAGTAGCTGCTCACATCATCTTGGGGCAGAAGATGAGATCAGAGGATTGCAAAAAACCCAAGGAAGGAATCACACTCCTGTCCCCAAATAATTTCTTCATAAGTTAATCATTATTTCTTAACTTAAAAACAAGGGCAAAACTATAATGGGAAGCCGAGTAAGACCAGTCCTGAAAATTGAATAGAAGGACCCAAGAGATGGTGTTCTTTCACTTTCTCTTTTACCTCCAATCTTTCCCTTTTCAAGCTATAGGTAAAAGCTCCACCACCATTAAGGTATTGATTTAGTCTATGAATTTCATTCTTTATTCTTTCGGGTTCTAAGTTCTCTTTTTAGCTTAACAATTCTTGTGCTTGATATTGAGGGTTAAGGGAAAGGAGGGGGAGAAAACACCAAATTAAAAAAAAAAAAGCTTGGAATGCAGGCTCAAGCTGACACGGAGCACGTTCCTTCATAGTACAAGTAACAACACTATAACTATTAAATGGTGTTTTAGTAACTGTTGGATTTCTGGCTTCCAGATGCTTATTCTGCTTTTTTTTTGGCGATTCCAGGGAGTTTTGCTTGGATCCTATTGAGGAAAGAAAAAAATGAAGATGAAAACATAAACATTTGCTTTTAAGTTTTTATTTTAATAGTGATGCTAGAAGACAGTCCTGGACTTGCTTAAGCAATGTGAAAAGCATTCTCTCATTTCACATGGGATGGAAGAAAAGAGGCAAGGTCTGAGTCTAGCCTCAGACTAGGCCTGCAGGATCCACAAGATCTCCACCCCTGCCACCATGCCTGCATCTTGCGCTGCCAGAACCTCCTGGGACCTTCATTAGGATTCCAGAGAAGGAGGGTATTGAGCATGATGCCTGCTGACACATGGGCAGTGCAGGAGCCCATTTCCCTGGCTGTGTGAGGTATAGGTAAAGGAATGCCAGGTCACCCACTAGTGCCACAAAAGGAACCATAAGCGTCATGAAAACATGTTAAAAGAACATGGGTTATCATGACTACCTGAAGCTGGCAAGACTTTCTAGTCCTTCACAGGACACCAAACTTGCCATTTATTCTAGCAAAGGTGTTCTGAAATCATTTAAAGCTACCCATAGCTATGGCCAATCATTTCCCTAAACAACTGTCAAGGCTACCCTCCACAAGTGTCACATCTCACAGTAGGTGACCCAAGTCAGCTAACAATGGCAATCAAGACATCAGGTCTGAAGCTGTACTATGACCATCTTTCACCAATCAGGAGTAAACAATAACGATACACAGCAAACCTCCACAGTTGACCTAATTTTCATAGACCAGACACGTAGTACATGTACATGTATGTATCAGCACAGTAGCCCTAGTTCCTTATGCTGACCTCCTCTGTATGCTGACCAGTTTGTTCCAGAGGTTCTACTGTATATATTCCTGCTAACTGTCCCACTTGGTTTTAGCACCAGTATACACCTAAAAAAGCAAAAAAAGCAGGTGAAGATCCTGGCATCAAGCCAGACCTGTCTGGATGTTTATATTCATAGTTCCCTTAACTTTATTTTTTTTATAGAAGAGGATCTTGCTATGTTGCTCAGGATGGTCCCAAACTCTTGGCCTAAAGCAATCCTCCCACTTCGCCTTAATCAAGATTTTTATCAGGGTGAAAATTACTTTCTTTGGCATTAGAATTTTATGCAGGGGACTAAAGATAACTGAGGAGAAAGCACATGTCATGATGAAATGGTCTCTAAATGTACTTACTTTTCAATAATTGACTTGGTCTGATCCCGGGCAAGGCCAACATAGTGATCAATCTGGGTCTTTAAGGAAGAAAAGTAAATTCAGTGTGGCAACACAAAGGGTAACAATTTTCCTGAGGGCACTATTCTTTTGTCCAGTTTGACCAGTTTTAAAGAATCACTATTGCTTCCAGCTACTTGGGAGGCTGAGGCAAAAGAATTGCCTAAGCCCAGGAGTTGGAGGTTGCTGTGAGCTGAAATGCCACAGAACTCTACCAACGGCAATAAAGTGAGACTCTGTCTCTAAAAAAAGAAAAAAAAAAAAAAAGTCACTATTGGGTGGCTCAGTGGATAGGACACCAGCCCCATATATGGAGGGTCGTGGGTTGAAACCCAGCCCCGGCCAAATTGCAACAACAACAACAACAACAACAACAACAACAACAACAACAACAAAAAAATAGCCAGGCGTTGTGGCGGATGCCTGTATTCCCAGCTACTCGGGAGGCTGAGGCAAGAGAATTGCCTAAGCCCAGGAGTTGGAGGTTGCTGTGAGCGGTGTGTTACTTTAGCACTCTACCAAGGGTGACAAAGTGAGACCTGGTCTTTAAAAAAATAAAAATACATAAATAAATAATCACTATTTACTAGTCTAGAAAATGAAAATAATGCCTTTTTTTTTTTTTTTTTTTTTTGATACAGAGCCTCAAACTGTCTTTCTGGGTAGAGTGCCATGGTATCACAGCTCACAGCAACCTCCAACTCCTGGGCTCAAGCAAGTCTCCTGTCTCGGCCTCCCAAGTAGCTGGGACTACAGGTGCCCGCCACAACACCCGGCTATTCTTTGGTTGCAGCCATCGTTGTTTGGCGGGCCCGGGCTGGATTCGAACCCGCCAGCTCAGGTGTATGTGGCTAGTGCCTTAGCCGCTTGAGCCACAGGTGCAGAGCCAATAATGCCCAGTTTTTAAAAGTATTTGAAAAACTTCCGGCTTTAGACTCTGTATTATGCTGTAAGTGTCCCACATGTTCAAGAAAAAAAATCATGTGTCTTTTGCAGAAGTAAGTTTTACTTGGTGGGTATTTCCTTTGGAGACACTGAATATAGTGTTTTCTGAATACTAGAAACTGTGTCTTATCTCTATTCTGTAGTCATCAATGAATTATGTCTCCTGGGTCAGACTAATTCATTTAATACCGAAACCCAAAAAGTCTATTGCTAGATGACTTCATCCATAAAGACTAACCCCACAGCATCTAGTATACTTGGTACACATTATCCCACAATACAAACATCAGCACATTGATGTTTGCAATAGCCTGCAATTTAAGTTTCGTTTTAGATAGCTTTTATTCATTCAAGCATTTTTCAGCTTTTCAATTTAAGCATTTTCGACTTTTCAATGTAAGCATTTTTGAATAGATAATGCATCCATGTGATAAAAGCTCAAAACAATAAAATATTATATTAAAAAAGTAAGCCTCTTTCCGACTCATGTCTCTCTTAAATTCTAGTTTCTTTCCTTGGAAGGAAAGCATTGTTACCAGTTTCTTATAAGTACTTGACTTACCTGTAAGAAACTTAGGATTGGTTCTTCAAAGACTACTCCGAACTTTCAAAATCTCAAAAATGAACTAAAACTAGTCATACACTAACTAGTATATTTGATTCGGAATAGACAAATGCTTACCTTATACTTCTCATAGACAATTGGGACACTGAAAATGAGGAGTTCAGCTGTAAGACAGAATCATAAACATGGCAAGTATAAATGTGAGAGAGTCACAAAGTGTCAAGACTTAAAGTAATGCATACATTTTTTCCTTATGAAATTTAGGGAAAACATAGATCTTCCTCAATATATTAAATCCTGACTAGAGATCCCAATTAAGGACAGTTAGATAAACAGAGATAATTTAGGGCTGTGTTTAAAAAAAAAAAAAGAAAAGAAAAGAAAAAGAAAACTTCTTCAGGCATACAAGCTATCTTCTTTGTACCAGAAGTAACAATTCCCAGATTATAAAAATAGTTTTGGCTTGGTGCTTGTGGCTCAAGCGGCTAAGGCACCAGCCACATGCACATGAGTTGGCAGGTTCAAATCCAGCCTGGGCCTGCCAAACAACAATGATGGCTGCAACCAAAAAATAGCCGGGCATTGTGACGAGTGCCTGTAGTCCCAGCTACTTGGGAGGTGGAGGCAGGAGACTTGCTTGAGCCCAGGAGTTGGAGGTTGCTGTGAGCTGTGATGACACAGCACTCTACCCAGGGCAACAGCTTGAGGCTCTGTCTCCAAAAAAAAAAAAAGTTTTTTTCTTTTTTTTGCAGTTTTTTTTTTTTTTTTTGGATGGGGCTGGGTTTGAACCTACCACCTCTGGCATATGGGGCCTGCACCCTGTTGAGCCACTGGCGCTGCCCAAAATATTTTCTTTTCTTTCTTTCTTTCTTTTTTTTTTTTTTTTTGAGGCAGAGTCTCAAGCTGTCACCCTGGGTAGAGTGCCGGAGCATCACAGCTCACAGCAACCTCCAACTCCTGGGCTTAAGTGATTTCTTGTCTCAGCCTCCCAAGTAGCTGGGACTATAGGTGCCCACCACAGCGCCTGGCTAGTTTTTGGTTGTAGTTTTCACTGTTGTTTGGCAGGTTGGGGCTGGATTCGAAACAGCCAGCTCTGGTGTCTGTGGCTGGTGCCTTAGCCATTTGAGCTACAGGTGCCAAGCCATAAAAATAGTTTCTATATGGCTTGGTGCCTATAGCACAGTGCTTACAGCACCAGCCACATGCACAGAGGCTGGCAGGTTAGAACCTAGCCCCAGCCAGCTAAACAATAATGATAACTGCAACAACAACAAAAAATAGCTGGGTGTTGTGGCAGGCACCTGTAGTCCCAGCTACTTGAGAGGCTGAGGCAAGAGAATTGCTTAGGCCCAAGAGTTGGAGGTTTCTGTGAGCTGTGACACCACAGCACTCTACCGAGGGTCACATAGTAAGACTGTCTCCAAGAAAAAAAAAAAGTTTCTATAAATAAGATCCCCATATTTCAGGGCAGTGCTTGTGGCTCAACACAGTGGGGCACTGGCCCCAAATGCTGGAGGTGGTGGGTTCAAACCCAGCCCCGGCCAAAAACTGCAAAAAAAGAACCCAACAAATAATATACCGTATATACGCGAGTATAAGCCAAGTTTTTTTCAGCACAAAATTTGTGCCGAAAACCCCGAACCCGGCACAAATTTTGTGCTGAAAAAACTCGGTTTATACTCGAGTATATAGGTACTAAATAAAGATTAAAAAAAAAAGATCCCCGTATTTTATTTATTTATTTTTGGAGATAGCGTCTCATTGTATCACCCTCAGCAGAGTGCCATGGCGTCACAGCTCTTCGCAACCTCTAATTCTTGGGCTCAAGCGATTCTCTTGCATCAGCCTCCCAAGTAGCTGGGACTACAGGCGCCCACCACAACGCCGGGCTACTTTTTGTTGCAGCTGTCACTGTTTAGCTGGCCTGGGCCAGGCTTGAACCCGCCAGCTTTGGTATATGTGGCTGGCGCCATAACCACTGTGCTACAGGTGCCGAGCCAGATCCCCATATTTAAATCAAATGTAGACAACTCTCCTTTACTGCCAACTGTTTTGATAGCCCTTTATAACCAGTGACCACAAACACAGGTCCCTCTAGTATCTACTTCAAGGTCTCTATGGATACTAAAGGCTGGGCCTTGCAGAGTGAGTGGAGCCATGCTTGGCATTCCCTTCACGCTTACTCTTCTTCAAAGAACATGGAGACATTTTCCCTGCCATCTTACCAAGAATCAGAAGGGTGATTCCATTAAAAACGGCACCAACATAGGTCATCAGCCACATGAAGACAGCCAGCTGTGGAGGCCAACATCAGAAGATTAAGCAGGAATAACCGTAAGGTACATGTCAGGTTAACTGATGCTATCTAGCCCCCTTCAGCTATTACGCAGTGCTGGCATAGATAATTTCAAAATGAAGCTTCCCTCACTTGTGCTACCCATCTGAGAGCTTGTGAGAGAATTCTGTAGCTCTCACATGTCCAAAGACAGACCAACTGCACTGCTGCCAACTGTATCACTACTTCTCTAGCAGGAGGCAAGACCTCTCTCTGCTGATCCCTATCCCTTTTTTTTTTTTTTATAGTTTCTGGCCAGGGCTGGGTTTGAACCCGCCACCTCCAGCATATGAGGCCAGTGTCCTTCTCCATTGAGCCACAGGTGGCCCTATCCCCACTTTTTTTTCTCTTGAGACATAATCTTGCTCTACCACTCAGGCTAGAGTACAGCTGGTCTTGAACTCCTTACCTCAAGTGATACCTTCCCACTTCAGCCTCCCAAAGAGCTAGAGTAACAGGAACAAGCCACTGTGCCTGGCCCCATTTTTATAGATTAACTGGGATAAACACACCTTGGTTTTGTTTGATAAAATCCTATATACAGTTTTGCCTCCGAATTATAACCCATTCCCTGGTTTTCTCAGCCTGACTATCATAAGCTACAGAAGCTACAAACCTTCAAGGAGTCAACCAAATCTTCCACCAGAAAAAGACGAATAATGAGCTTCAGGGCCCTGTTGATGTGCACCATGGCAGCGTTCATGTAGTTATGGAACGCTTCTGAGGACAGAGTAATGTCTACATCCAGGTAGGCTCTTCCAGAACAGTCACATATTTGACATGGAAGGAAAAGATTTTCTGTTAGCACAGCAGTTCTTTGGAATGTGACACTGTCTCCCAGGGTGCATTTTAGAAATCTATAGGAGCCATTTTTATTATCATGGAGTGGGAGGTGGGGAGATACCACTGTCATTTAGTGGGCAGAGGCAAAGATGCTAGATGTCTGCAAAGTGTGGGACAGTCATGCACACACTGTGTTCTGGGTAGATTTATTGACTCATTGGATATCATGAAGGTGAATCTGTTTGTAATTAAGAGACCAGAACATATAAAAACAAGGTATTTTTTCTAGTGTTTTTTTTTTTTTTTTTTTTAGAGACAGAGTCTCACCTTATTGCCCTTGGTAGAGTGCTGTAGCGTCACAGCTCACAGCAACCTCTAGCTCTTGGGCTTAGGTGATTCTCTTGCCTCAGCCTCCCAAGTAGCTGGGACTACAGGCACCTGCCATCCTGCCATAATGCCTGGCTATTTATTTATTTTGAGACAGAGCCTCAAGCTGTCGCCCTAGGTAGAGTGCCGTAGCATCACAGCTCACAAGAAAACTCCAACTCCTGGGCTCAAGCGATTCTCTTGCCTTAGCCTCCCTAGTAGCTGGGACTACAGGTGCCCGCCCAATGCCTGGCTATTTTTTGGTTGCAGTTGTCATTGCCGTTTGGCAGGTCCGGGGTGGGTTTGAATCCGCCAGCTCTGGTGTATGTGGCTGGTGCCCTAGGCGCTGAGCTACAGGCGCTGAGTCTGATCTTTTTTTTTTTTTTTAAAGACAGAGTCTCACTATGTTGCCTAACCTAGAATGTAATGGTTATTCACAGGTGTGATTATAGTTCATTGGAGCCTCAAACTCCTGACCTGCTGAATGGTTGGGATTAGTCTTCTTTGGTCCTAAAGTGTGAGCCTCTAACTTGTCAAAAAGTTCTTAGCTCTTAACTTGGGCACTTAAGCTAGATGGTCTCAAAGTCTCTAGCTGATGTTTCATGTCCCTATCCAGCTGCATCAGGCGTACAATAGGGCCATAATTGATTTGTAGACCTGACCAGCCTCAGCAAACCTATCAACTAAAATGTAGAATGTTGCTTGTGAAACTGACTCACTTGAATGGATGGCCTTCTTCTGACTTCTGTACAGCTTGGATGACAGATTTGTAGACCCTGAAGCTGATGGTGACAGACAGAAGAGCCAGAATGAGGTAAGAAACCACACTGATGACGCTGAAAGCTGCCAGGGAAAGCAGCATGATCAGTGTAGTGCCAAAGACAAATCCAGTCTTCTTCACATCCCGCCAGAAAATCAGATCATGTACTGTCAAAAGAAAAGGGAATACAAGTTATTAGAAGACCCCCAAGTCCAAGGACTGCTCTCTGGCTATATATCTCATTCCTGCGGAGCATCATACTAGCACACAAATATAGGTAATACACTACTTTAAAGACTCTTTTTTAGAGCTCCAGTTGTGCAATTGGTTAGTGCATGGTACTGATCAAGACTCTTTTTTGGGGACCAGGTGCAGCGGCTCACACCTGTAATCCCAGCACTTGGGACTTTTTTTTTTTTTTTTTTAAAGAGACAAGATCTTGCTACATTGCCCAGGCTGGCCTCAAATTATTCTCCCACTTCAGTCTCCTGAGTAGCTGAGACTATAGGTGCCTGCAATCATGCCCAGCTCTAAAAGCTCTAAGGGAGCTTTTTGAAAATCAAATTATGTCAGGGGTTATGATTCTTGCTGCAAAAAGGATACAAAAGGCTTCCTCCCTACACTGATTAGATTTCAGGATAGGCTTATAACAACTTACAAGCTTATTTTGGCTATGGAAGCATGAATAAAGTGCCATTTACCTTAAGTGTTTTGGCAGAAAAATAATAAAGCAAGTATGGCAAAACCTTGCTAACTGTTGACTAAATTAAGCATACCATGAAATTAGCTGGGTCAATAGACTATAAAGCCAAAGATAACTTGAAATGCCCCTAACTTTGGGGCAGGGAGCATAAAAGAGGTAAATAAAAACAGACCAAGCTCTATTAGTGCTGTTATAATGCAACACTAGTTTCTATGTTAATCTGAAAAGAATTCAGAAAGGATTATGGCTAGGGGGCCATATTAAATTGTCCAAACAATAATACTTTTAAAAGTTGATGGGCTGTGGCTCAAAGGAGTAGGGCGCTGGCCCCATATACAGGAGGTAGTGGGTTCAAACCCTGCCCTGGCCAAAAACAGCAAAAAAAAAAAAAGTAAAAAAAAAAAAAAAGTTGAGTTGGGGTACTATTAATAATTATGCCAGGAAACAAAATAGGTATAAACCAGGACAATTCCAGGCAACTGGGTCTTACAGCTGGGGACTCCAAACTGGGAAAATCTAAATTCTTCTACCAAAAGACACCTTCAATTCCTAATGACAGCTGTTGGCAAATATCTGGCATTTGTTACCTTTTGCATTTCTTTGCAACCTCCAACTTCCGGCCTTAGGCGATTCTCTTGCCTCAGCCTCCCGAATAGCTGGGACTAGAGGTGCCCGCCACAATGCCCGGCTATTTTTTTGTTGCAGTTTGGGCTGGGGCTGGGTTTGAACCTGCCACCCTCGGTATATGGGGCTGGCGCCCTACTCACTAAGCCACAGGCGCTGCCCACCTTTTGCATTTCAATCTGTGAAGATAGAAACACTAACAGCCCCACTGGGTCTTTCCTCCCAGCCACTCTACTTACAAAGAGTAACAAAGGCTTTGCAGTTAGAGAGACAAGATTTTGAATCCTGGTAATCGCTAAAGATACTACTTTAACCTTACAAGCCTCCATGTCCTCATCTGGAAAACAAAGTAAACGACCCCTAATTTCTAGAGTTGTTTTATTTTTATTTATTTTTTTATTTTTGCAGTTTATGACTGGGGCTGGGTTTGAACCCGCCACCTCCCTCATATGGGGCTGGAGCCCTATTCCTTTGAGCCACAGGCGCCGCCCACTAGAGTTGTTTTAAAGAGTGTAAGAAGGCTAACACCTGGAGAATGCTTAATATGGTAAATGATACAAACACTCACATTTTAACTATAATCCAAATAAGGTTAACCCAGAAGAGTGGTTTGGGATAAAATGAACCTGAGTCTGATTCCAGCTGACCACATGGCACCTATTCCTCCCTATATTCAGCAAAGGGTATATGGGAATATGTATTATGCTTGCAATTCTTCTACTGCAGAGACAGAGAAAAAGAAAGCTTGAAGAATAAGGATGGGGCCCACAGATGAGGACCCTGATGCATCAAAGAACAGATGATAAAGAAGACAGGCACCTAAATGCAAATTAGAAAAAGGCACCCTGTCCTCATGACTGTTACTGCCACCTACTGGAAAACTGTTGCAAGAAATACTTATTTATTTTATTATTACTTTTTTTTTTGGAGACAGAGCCTCAAACTGTCGCCCTGGGTAGAGTGCCCTGACATCACAGCTCACAGAAACCTCCAACTCCTGGGTTCAAGTGATTCTCCTGCCTCCACCTCCCAAAAGCTGGGACTATAGGCACCCGCCACAATGCCCGGCTATTTTTTGGTTGCAGCCATCATTGTTGCTTAGTGGGCCCAGGCTGGATTTGGACCCACCAGCTCAGGTGTATGTGACTGGTGCCTTAGCCGCTTGAGCCACAGGCGCCGAGCCTATTATTACTTTTTTTGAGACAGAGTCTCAAGCTGTCTCCCTGGATAGAGAGCTGTGGTGTCATAGCTTGCAGCAACCTCCAATTCTTGGGCTCAAGTGATCCTCTTGCCACAGTTTTTCTATTTTTAGTAGAGACGGGGTCTCACTTTTGCTCAGGCCGGGCTGGAACTCCTCAGCTCAAGCAAACTACCCACGTTAGCCTCCCAGAGTGCTCGGATTACAGGCATGAGCCACCATGCCCAGCCTGTAAGAAATATTTAAACACATGTGAACAGTGCCCCTTAAATGTGTGCGATGTCATACAATCTGCACAATGGTAAAGAAGGCGCTGGGCCTGGTCCTAAATAGGCAAGAAGTGGGGCATGCTAAGGGACAGCGGGGACAACAGAAGGGGAGCCTGGGAAGCTGGCTTGGTACATCAACCTTCTGGAATGGTCTTCCCAAAATGTGCCATGACTTGCTCTTGTCTTTGGTTCAGGTCATGGTTCGGGGCCACCTCCACAGAGACTGCCCCCTATCTAATATCCCTTCCTATCACTACTCTCATCTCCTTATCTGGCTTCAGTTTTCTTCAGGCCACCTTCCATTTTATTTGTATTAGGCACTTCAGAACTATTGTTGAGAACTTGAACATGAGGCAAACTAACAACCAAACCCCAGAAAAACTTCAGCTTCTAATTTTTTGTTGATAAACCCCCTCAAACTAGTCAAGTCTCCGCGACAAATCTATTGAGTACAGTAGACTAATTATTCTGAATGTGTAACACCAAAGAAAGGAGACTGGCATGTGTTTTTTAGAAACTTTTTCCTCTCTGATCCGTTGGGAAAAAATTAAGATGAAAAATAAGAGGAAAAGGCTCGGCACCTGTAGCTCTGTGGTTAGGACACCAGCCACATACACCAGCTCTAGTGGGTCTGAACCTGGCCTGGCTCTGCTAAACAACAACAACTATAATAAAAAAATAGCCAGGCCCAGGCAGCACCTGTGGCTCAGTGAGTAGGGCACCAGCCCCATATACCAAGGGTGGCAGGTTCAAACCTGGCCCCGGCCAAACTGCAACAAAAAAAATAGCCTGGCATTGTGGCAGGTGCCTATAGTCCCAGCTACTTGGGAGGCTGAGGCAAGAGAATCGCCTAAGCCCAGGAGTTGGAGGTAGCTGTGACTTGTTTGATGCCATGGCACGCAACCGAGGGTGAGGAAGTGAGACTCTGTCTCTAAAAAAAAAAAAAAAAAAAGCCAGGCGTTGTAACGGGCACTTGTAGTCTCAGTACTTGGGAGGCTGAGGCAAGAGAATTGCTTAAGTACAAGAGTTTGAGGTTGCTGTGAGCTGTGACGCCAGGGCACTCCCCCCAGGATGAAGGCAGTCCATACACACAGTTGTCTACAGGGAAGACTGGGAGTATAGATCTGGGAATTATTAAAATGTAGTTGGTAATTTGAAGCTTTGGGAACAGAAGAGATCACTTAAAGAGCATCCAACAAAACCTTAAATTCCATATATTAAAGAAAACACCATCTTCTGGCCCCTGATAGAAAATGGTTCAATCATCTATCCAGAAACCCAAAACAAATATGGATATAGAATTCACTTCTCCTTCATCTCTTTTTTTTTGTTTTTCAGTGACTATTCTTAAATATTTTTGTGACTATAATTTACTAGAATTGAGAGAAGACTGTCCAAACTAGTGTTTCTCTGTTGGATATGAGATGGGGAAGGATGTGGGATGGAGACTGGGTCCTGATTTCTTGGAGAGTTTGAATATGTGATCCTTTTAAAGGTATGAAAAAATTATTGCTTCTGTAGAGATTCTGATATGCCTCAAAAGTAGAGAATTACAGCTAAAGACAGCCACTAGTATAGACAAAGAATACCCTTTTCTTTGGGTGTACTATATATCTTGGGTGTACAAAGCAAGAGAAAATAATTGACAGCCAATGGACTAATAAGCTGCCACACCAGTACACAATCTTAGAGACAGAATGAAGCTCTTTTTCTAAAGTCCTAGAGGTAACTAACCCAAGCAGATTGGTGCAAAAGTAATTGTGGTTTTTGCATTATTAAAATTTGCCATTGGATGCTGGAATATATACTTAAATGTGGTTATGTTTTACATCATTTTAATGTGCATTTCTTACATTTTTTTTTGCTAGTGACTTACTACCTGCTGTTAATTTTGTATTTATTTTGAACTACGGAAATGATGCTAGACAAAAATGTGAGCAATTTTCTTATTCAAGTTCAAAATGGGTCGTAAAGTAGCGGAGACAGCTCACAACATCAACAACTCATTTGGCCCTGGAACTACTAACAAATGTATAGTGCAGTGGTGGTTCAAGAAGTTTGAAGAGACAAGAGACTTGAAGATGAAGAGTGTAGTGACCAGCCATCGGAAGGTGACAATGACCAACTGAGAGCAATCACTGAAGTGGATCCTCTGACGGCTACAGGAGAAGTTGCTGAGGAACTCAACATCAACCTTTCTAAGTTGTTTGGCATTTGAAGCAAATTGCAAGAGTGAAAAAGCTTGAAAAGCAGGTGCCTCATGAGCTGACCGAAAATCAGAGCAATCGCTGTTTTCAAGTGTCCTTTACTCTTATCCTGGGCAACAACAACAGACCATTTCTTGATTGGATTGTGACGTGCAACAAGAAGTGGATTTCATATGGCAACCAGCAATAATCGGCTCAGTAGCTGGACCAAGAGGAACCTCTGAAGCACTTCCCAAAGACAAATGGGCTTCAAAGAAACGTCATGTTTGGTGGTCTGCTGGCGGGCTGATCCACTACGGTTTTCTGAATCCCAGTGAAACCATCACATTTGAGAGGTCTGCTCAGCAAATCAATGAGATGTACTACAAACTGCAATGCCTGCAGCCAGCACTGGACAACAGAAAGGGGTCAATTCTTCTCCATGACAATAAACTGACCTCATGTCACACAACCAATGCTTCAAAAGTTAAATGAATTGGTCTACGAAGTTTTGCCTCATCTGCCTCATTCACCTGACCTCTCACAAAGTGACTACCACTTCTTCAAGCATCTGACAACTTTTTTGTAGGGAAAATGCTTCCACAGCCAGCAGGAGGCAGAAAATGTTTTCGAGAGTTATTCCAATCCCAAAGCAGCGCCCCCCCCCCCTTTTTTTTTTAGAGTCAGAGTCTCACTTTGTCGCCCTCAGTAGAGTACTGTTGTGTCATAGCTCAAGGCAACCTCCAACTCTTGGGCTTAGGCAATTCTCTTGCCTCAGCCTCCTTAGTAGTTGGGACTACAAGGTGCTTGCCACAACACTCAGCTATTTTTTGTTGCAGTTTGGCCAGGGCCGAGTTTGAACCCACCACCCTGGCTGGGTATATGGGGCCGGTGCCCTACTCACTGAGCCACAGGTGCCGCCCCCAAAACACTGACTTTTATGCTACAGGAAGAAAAAAACTTATTTCTCCTTGGTAACAAGGTGTTGCTTGTAATGGATCCTATTTTGAGTAATAAAGATGTATTTGAGCCTAGTCATGATTTAAAATTCATGACCCCAGGGTGGTACCTGTGGGTCAGTGGGTAGGGAGCTGGCCCCATATACCGAGGCTGTCAGGTGCAAGCCCAGCCCAGCCAGGTAAACAACAATGACAACCGCAACAAAAAATAGCTGGGCGTTGTGGTGGATGCTTGTAGTTCTGCTACTCGGGAGGCTAAGAAAAGAGAATCACCTAAGCCCAGGAGTTTGAGTTTTCTGTGAGCTATGATGCCACAGCACCTACCGAGGGCGATAAAGTCAGACTCTAACAAAAAGTCTCTAACAAAAAAAAAAATAAATAAATAAAATAAAATTCATGACCCCAAACTGCAATTACTTATGTTCAACCTAATAGTTCAATGGGTACTAGAATAAAAGGACACAGTTCTCAGAAGAGCCAAGTCAAGGTTTCCTTATTTTTCAGGTTATAACTTTAATATCATACTACCTAAAATTTATTTTTATTTAAAAGACCTTATTTCTTTTTAGCTGTATCTCAATATGCTTTAAATCTTGTAATAGGCCAGGTTTAGTGGCTCACTCCTATTCAAGACCAGCCTAGGCAGCACAGTGAGGCTGCATCTACATATTTTATAAAATATATAAAAATTAGCCCAGCATGATGGCAGGCACCTGTGGTCCTAGCTACTGGGGAGAAGGATCGCTTGAGCCCAGGAGTCTGATGCTGTAGTGACCTATGACTATGCCACTGTATTCCAGCCTGGGCGATAGAATAAGACCTGTCTTAAAAACAAAACAAACCAAAAAAACATAAAAATCTTGTGATAAATCAGTCTGTTGTACTAATAATGCCTTTGATTACTGAAAATCCATTTCAATATATAATAAGTCTCTTTTATTGACTTCTAACATAAGTAAAATTGTTAATGTCTCAATTATCTTAATTATTCTGCTAATGGAGATGAAACATCTGAGAAACGTGCTTGTTATCTATCAAGAAGAGTGTTTATTCCTAGCACTCTAGGAGGCCAAGGGGGGTGAATATAGCCTGAGTTTAGGAGTTCAAGATCAGCCTGAGCAACAGCAAGACTTTGTTTCTAAAAATAGCTGTGCGTTTTGGTGGGCACCTGTAGTCCTAGATACTCAGGAGGTTGAGGCAAGAGAATCGCTTGAGCCCATGAGTTTGAGGTTGCTGTGAGCTATGATGCCACAGTACTCATTCCCAGTGCAACTGAGGAAGACTATTTAAAAAAAAAAAAAAGGTATTTATATTGTTGGTGAATTATGAACGATTCCTTCCTTTTTCCAAATCTTATGCAATGTGGCCATATCACAGATAGGTGTGGTGGTGTATGCGTATAGTCCAGGCTACTTAGGAGACTGAAGCGGGAGAATCACTTGAGCCCAGCCTGAGCAATGCAGTGAGACACCCCCTAACCTTGCTTCAAAAGAACAAAAGTTAACAAAAAACAA
Organism: Loris lydekkerianus; assembly: GCA_963574355.1. Taxonomy (NCBI): domain Eukaryota; kingdom Metazoa; phylum Chordata; class Mammalia; order Primates; family Lorisidae; genus Loris; species Loris lydekkerianus. The sequence goes on from CAUYPK010021828.1 coordinate 50,520, forward strand.
AACAGAACTGACCAAGCCTAGTGGCTTATGTCCGGAATCTTAGTACTCTGGGAGACTAAGGCAGGAGGATCACTTGAGGTCAGGAGTTTGAGACCAACCTGGGCAACATAATGAGGCTGCATCTCTACAAATAACTGAAGAAAAAATTAGCTGGGTAGGGTGGCATGCGTCTGTAGTCCCAGCTCCTTGGAAAGGTAAGGTGAGAGGATTTGCTTGAGCCCAGGAGATCCCAGTTGCAGTGAGATGTGAGAGGGCCACTATACTCCAGCCTGGGCACAGAGCAAGACCTTGTTTCAAAACAAAAACAAAGCAAACGGGCAGCACCTATGGCTCAGTGAGTAGGGCGCCAGCCCCATATACCAAGGATGGCAAGTTCAAACCTGGCCCCAGCCAAACTGCAATAAAAAATAGCTGAGCATTGTGGCGGATGCCTGTGGTCCCAGCTACTCGGGAGGCTGAGGCAAGAGAATAGCGTAAGCCCAAGAGCTGGAGGTTGATATGAGCTGTGACACCACAGCACTCTACCAAGAGTGACAAAATGAGACTGTCACTACAACAAAAACAAAGTAAATAAAAAAATCCATAAAAAGGAATAAAATAATGTCTTTTGCAGTAACTTGGATGGAAGCGGAGACCATCTAGGAATCTAGGAATGGAAAAAAACACTACATGTACTTACTCTCTAATAAGTGGGATTAACAGATGGGAACACACAAGCACAGAGAAGTAAAAGGACATTATAAGTTAAGGAGGAAGGGAGCCAGGCCTGGTGGCTCATGCCAGTAATCCTAGCACTCTGGGAGGCCAAGGTAGGTGGAATGCTTTAGCTCACAAGTTTGAGACCATCCTGAGCAAAAGTGAGACCCTGTCTCAACTAAAAATAGAAAAAAAAAAAAAAAAAAAAAGGGCGGCACCCAGTTCAGTGGGTAAGGGTACTGCCCACATACACCGAGGCTAGCAGGTTTGAACCTGGCCCAAGCCAGCTGAAAAAATAACAATGACAACTGCAATAAAACAAATAACCAGGGATTGTGGCGGGCGCCTGTAGTCCCAGCTACTTGGGAGGCTGAAACAAGAGAATCGCTTCAGCCCAAGAGTTAGAGGTTGCTGTGAGCTGTGACACTATGGCACTCTACCCGGGTGACAGCTTGAGGCTCTGTCTACCCAGGGTGACAGCTTGAGGCTCTGTCTCGGGGAAGGGAGGTGGAGAAGGAGGTAGGTTAGGGAGGAACTGAGGGGTAAAATCCTACTTGGTACAATTAACACTATTTAGGTGACAGGCACACTAAAATCCCTGACTTACCATTATAAAAGGTATCCATATAACAAAAACATTTTACCCCTTAATATTTTGAAATAAAAAAAGACAGGGCGGTGCTTGTGGCTCAGTGAGTAGGGCACCAGTCCCATATACCAAGGATGGTGGCTTCAAACCCGGCCCTGCTCAAACTGCAACAAAAAAATAGCTAGGCGTTGTGGCGGGCGCCTGTAGTCCCAGCTACATGGGAGGCTGAGGCAAGAGGATCACCTGAGCCCAAGAGCTGGAGGCTGTTGTGAGCTGTGATGTCACAGCACTCTACCAAGGGTGACAAATTGAGACTCTGTCTCTAAAACATAAAAGAAATAAAGAAAAGACAGGCCAGGCTCAGTGGCTCACGTCTGTAATCCTAGCACTCTGAGAAGCCAAGGCGGGTGGATTGCCTGAGCTCATGTGTTCGAGACCAGCCTGAGCCAAAGCGAGACCATGTCTCTAAAAATAGCTGGGCATTGTGGTGGGTGCCTGTAGTCCCACCACAGGTGGAACTCGGGAGGCTGAGGCAAGCGGATCACCTGAGTTCAAGAGTTTGAGGTTGCTGTGAGCTATAACACCATAACACTTTAACTAAGGGTGACAAACTGAAACAAGAAAGAGAAGAGAAGAATAAAAAAACTCAAAGAACAACAAAAAAACTTTCAAAGTAGTTCTAACTCTTGTCCATATTAAGAATGCCAGCTGCAGTAGCCATCTTAAACCAAAAGAGGGCACTAACACATCAACATTAACCTCAGGCTAAAGAAAAAGAAATCAAGTCTGTGCCAATCCAAGCAGTAATAAGAATAAACCTTGTTCACTCGTAAGGCTGAGGGGTGTGGACTGCTTGCGCTCAGGCGTTCAACAGCAGCCTGAGCAAAGTGAGACTCTGTCTTTAAAAATAGGTGGGTGTTGTGGTGGGCGCCTTGGGAGACTGAGTCAAGAGAATTGCTTGAGCCCAAGAGTTTGAGATTGCTGTGAGCTGTGACGCCAGAGCACTCAACCCAGGGCAACTGAGGAGACTCTGTCTAAAAATAAATAAACAAACAAACCTTATTGATTCCTTACCCATTAATCTTATTACGCAATTTGGGAAATGCTCTTGGTTTGACTGGAACTTCAGCCATTCCCAAAGGTCAAGTGACTTTGCTCTCCCTAATATACTACATATACTTCAAAGCCATAAAAGAAAGGCTGTTTATTTTAATTTCTTTTAAGAGACAGGGTCTCACTACTTCTCCCAGGATGGAGTACAATCGCACGATCATAGCTCACTGGAAACTCTAACTCTTGGGCTCAAGTGATCTTCCCGGCCCAGACTTCTGAGTGCTAAATTTGAACTACAGGCACACACCACCACATGCCCGGCCAATTTTTTAATTTGTTGTAGAGATGAGGTCCTGCTATGTTACCAGGCTGGTCTTGATCTCCTAGCCTTAGAGATGTTCCTGCTTTTGCGGGCTCCCAAAGTGCAGTGATTATAGACATGAACCACCAAGTCTAGCCAGAAAGGCTATTTAAATGTTTATTCTGAAAATGAATAAATATGAAAGAAATTTCAACATTTAGTAGTCTATCAGCTTTAACTCCATTTTTTCCTTTTTGAGACAGAATTTCACTGGGTAGAGCGTTGTGGCATCATAGCTCACAGCAACCTCAAACTCCTGGGCTCAAGCAATCCTCTTGCCTTAGTTTTTCATTTTTAGTAGAGATGGGGTCTTGCTCTTGCTCAGACTGGTCTGGAACTCATAAGCTTAAGCAATCAGCTTGCCTCAGCCTCCCAGAATGCTAGGATTACAGGTGTGAGCCACTGTGCCTGGCCTTAACTCCATTTTTAAAGAACAAAAAACCTCTAATTCAAAGATCTGGGATGGGGAAGGTGGCTCATGCCTGTAATCCTAGCACTCTGGGAGGCTGAGGAGGGTGGATCCCCTGGGCTCAGGAGTTCAAGACCAGCCTGAGCTGAGTGAGACCTCACTTCTTTTCTCCCCCCACCCCCACAGTTTTTGGCTGGGGCTGGGTTTGAACCTGCCACCTCTGGTATATGGGGCTGGAGCCCTAGTCCTTGAGTCACAGATGCCACCCACCCCATCTCTATTAAAAATAGAAAAACTAGGCTTGGCACCTGTAGCTCAGTGGCTAGGGTGCTGGCCACATACACCATAGCTGGTGGGTTCAAATCCAGCTCGGGCCTGCCAAACAACTACAACAACAAAAAAAAAATAGCTGGGCAATGCGGCGGGTGCCTGTAGTCCCAGCTACTTGGGAGGCTGAGGCAAGAGAATCGCTTAAGCCCAAGAGTCTGAGGCTGCTGTGAGCTGTGATGCCATTGCACTCTACTGAGGGAGACATAATGAAACTCTGTCTCAAAAACAACCCCCCCCTCCCCACCAAAAAAACTAGCTGGGTGTTGTAGCAGGTGTCTGTACTCCCAGCTACTTGGGAGGCTGAGACAGGAGGATCTCTCGAATGCAAAAGTTTGAGGTTGCTATGAGCTATGACACCATGGTACTCTACCCAGGGTGGCAGAGTGAGATTCTGTGTGTGTATGGGGGGGAGGGCAGGGTGCTGTGGCTCACATCTGTAATCCTAGCACTCTGGGAGGCCAAGGCAGGTAGATAGCTTGAGCTCATGGGTTCCTGACCAGCTTGAGCAAAAAGCAAGACCCCCATCTCTACCAATAAAATAGAAAAACTGAGGCAAGAGGATTGCTTGAGCCCAAGAGTTGGAGGTTGCTGTGAGCTATGACGCCACGACACTCTACCAAGGGCAACAAAGTGAGACTCTGTCTCAAAAAAAAAATAAAATAAAATAAAAGAGATGCAGACATTTTCACATAGATTATTTCTTTTCTTTGGTTACTTTCACATCAATAGTTGTAATAAAACAAGAAGCCACTTTATGAGTTGCAAAAGACATTATGTTAAATGTTTATAAACTCAGTTACAAGTTTTGTGACTATGAAATGGGTTAATAGTCTGCTCTGCTACAGATTTACCCTTAACAGAAGCAATTCTCTATAAAATGGCACAGAAGGATCATTGACAGAATACAAAGCTGTTCCTGTTAAAGACAGACACACATGCTTTTGGCCATGGACAAGTTTGGCAGCGGGCCAGAGAAATTTGTAGGAACTCCTTTCAAACTAACATTCTCCTCACACTCTTGAGAAAAAACAGTTTTTCATTCATTAAAATAACCTATCATCCCCTTTGCCCTCGATTCCAGATTTATAAAACATAGAAAACAAAATGACATTGTCTACCCCTCCCCAAATGAATAGTTGGGTGGATCTAAAAACGTGAACTTTTGAGCTTAGTTATCTAAAGAACATAATTAAGATAACAAATGCAATGCTGAATCATGATAGAACGGATAAAGACACAAAGCTCTGGCTTTACTTTTCTATCCCCCCCCCCCCCCCACTAGATTTAGCTCGTTCTTTGAACATGTTGGACAACTACTAATTTTCCAATTAGTAAACAATGTAGATTTAAGCCTTCCAAAGACAGAGGCTTCAGTTTAAATTTAAGCAGACTAACTGCTAACAACTGTGAAAACCCAATCTAACTTAAAATGTGATTTAATGCCTTTTGCACTTATTTATTTCTAAGCAATACTCTACACCAGTCAGGTTATGCCAACATATTTCTCCAATGGTTGTGATACACTTGAACTTGTATACTTCTTTGATACTCTGTTAAAATAATGCAGATAAGTGACATGGTTTTAGACTATAATATGTGACATTAAATTAATTCTTTTTTTCTAAAAAAAACCCCAGATAGACTCTAGAATCTTTATAAATAATTAGTAAGAGTCAGGTAATGCACACTTGATTTTGAGATCTTATTCTTTTCATCTTCCTGGCAGCTCTATTTTAGTGCTTTCCCCATGGAAACATGGGGATCTGATCAGTAACAGACCAGCTACCCCACCCCCATTTTATTTCCTCCAACATATAGCAAAATTGAAGAGTTTAGAGTGAACATTGATATAAGCACCATAATGTTTGTACTGTGGTAAAATATCCTTATCATAAAACATACGTATCTTGGCCAATTTTAGCATACAGTTTATTGGCACTAAGTATATCCATACTGTTAAACAACCATCACCACTATACACTAACATTTAACTCTGCATATCTGCTCCTTTCTCTATATATTAATTTGTTTTTTGTGTATTTTAAATCGCAGATATCAGAAAATCTACTTCAGCTTGCATTATTACTACTAATGTTCAACATTTTAATGTTTTTTTCTTTTGATGCAAGATGACATACAATAACTACACAATACATTCACTGAGTTTTGAACTCATACATATAACTATGTAATTACATAAGACTACATAGGCTCAGCGCCTGTAGCTCAACTGGCTAAGGCGCCAGCCACATACACCAGAGCTGGCAGGTTCGAATCCAGGTTGGGCCTGCCAAACCACAATGACAACTACAACCAAAAACTAGCCAGGTGCTGTGGCGGGTGCCTGTAGTCCCAGCTACTTGGGAGGCTGAGGCAAGAGAATCGCTTAAGCCCAGGAGTTGGAGGTTGCTGCTGTGAGCTGTGATGCCATTGCACTCTACCCAGGGTGACAGTTTGAGGCTGTCTCAAAAAAATAAAATAAAAAAATAAAAAAACTATATAGAACACCCCAAAGAGTTCCCTTATGCTCCTTCCTAGTCAACACCCCAGAAGCAACTACTGCTCTGATTTTTTTCCCGTGTAGTTTGCTGTTTTATAATTTCACATAAATGGAATCATGATGTATTTTTTGTATTACTTCTTTTACTAGGTGTAATTTCTGAGATTCCACCATATTGATGCAAGTTTTATTTTATTTTTTTGAGACGGTCTTACCTTGTCACCCTCGGTAGAGCGTCATGGTGTCACAGCTCACAGCAACCTCAAACTCTTGGGCTCAAGTGATTCTCTTGACTCAGCCTCCCAAGCAGCTGGGACTACAGAAGCCTGCCACAATGCCCGGCTATTTTTAGAGAACAGGAACAGGTCTCACTCTGGCTCAGACTGGTCACAAACCTGTGAGCTCAGGCAATCCACCTGCCATAGGTTCCCAGAGTGCTAGGATTACAGGCGTCAGCCACCTCACCTGGCCTTTGATGCAAGTTTTACAGGACAGCTATATATCATGGGTTATCTATTCCCTCACTGATGAACAACTATCTGTGTGAACATGTTTCCATTTCTCTGCAGCGGAGCTGCTAGGAACAGGCACATGTTAAGTTTCCTAAGAAACTGCTCAATCTTTCTCCAACGTATTTGTAATGTTTTACATTATTACCAACAGTTTATGAGAGTTGATTTACTTCGCAACCTCACCTGCTTTTAGATGTCATCAGTCCTTCATTTTAGCCATTTGGGTAGATGGGTAATGATATGCTAATTTCTTTCTTTTTTTTATAATGTTTTATATTTATTTATTTATTTGAGATAAGAGTGTTACTTTGCTGCCCTCAGTAGAGTGCCATGCTGCCACAGTTCACAGCAATCTCAAACTCTTGGGCTCAAGTTATCCCCTTGCCTCAGTTTTCATTTTTAGTAGAGACAGTGTCTTACTCTTGCCTAGGCTGGTCTCCTAGCTGAACTCATGAGCTCAAGAAATCCACCTGCCTTGGCCTTCCACAGTGTTAGAATTACAGGTGTGAGCCACGGTGCCCGGCCTTTTTCTTTTTGTTTTGAGACAGAGTCTCACTCTGTCCGTTGGATAGAGTGTTGTGGCGTCATCATAGCTCACAGCAACTTCAAACTCTTGGGCTCAAGAGATTCTTCTGCCTCAGCCTCCCCAGTAGCTAGGACCACAGGTGCCTGCCACCATGCTCTGCTAATTTTTCTTTTTTAGTAGAGATGGGGTTTCACTCTTGCTCAGGCTGGTCTCAAATTCCTGAGCTCAAGTGTGATCCTCCTGCCTTGGCCTCCAAGGGCTCCACAGGTGGAAGCCACTGTGCCTGGCTGCAATGTTAATTTCAATTATGTGAAGAGTCCAGATGTTGAACACATTTTCACTGGATTATTGGTCATTTGTACATATTCTTTTGAGAACTATCAGAATCTTTTCTGTCCAATTACTTTTATTGGGTTGTGTTCTTTTAATGTTGAAATGTAGTTTATACCTCATCCAAGATACTATTCCTTCATCAGATACACATTTTGCAAATATTTTTCTCCCAGTCATTAGCTTAATTATCTATTAATAGTGTTTTTTATTAGCAAAGTTTTAATTCTGATGAAGTCTAACTTACTAGTTTTTAATTTTATGATTAGTGCATTCTGTAAGCTAAGAAAACTTTGCACATCTCCGTGCCATGATAAAATTTTCCTATGCTTTAATAAGTTTGGTTTGGTGTCGCCTGTAGCTCAAGGCACTGGCCACAAACACCGAGGCTTGAGGGTTTAAACCTGCCTGGGCCAGCTGAGAAAACAGTGACAACTGCAACAACCAAAAAATAGCTGGACGTTGTGGCAGGTGCCTATAGTCCCAGCTACTTGGGAGGCTGAGGCAAGAGAATCACTTAAGCCCAAGAGTTTGAGGTTGCTGTGAGCTGTGACGCCATGGTATACTACCAAGAGTGCCAGCTTGAGACTCTGTCAGCTTCTGTTGTGTTTTGTAGTCTTCAGTAGCGAAGTCTCACACTTTACTGTCGTTAAATCTGATCCTAGTATCTCATACTTTTGAAGCTATTGAAAGTGGAAGTTGTTTTTTTTTTAAATTCATTTTCTAATTATTTGGTGCTAGTATATAATAAAAAAATTCAGTTTTGGGTATTAACTTAAGAGTACCTATCCTATAATCCTGCCAAATTTACCTGTTATCCTAGTAGTTGTAGATTTTTTAGAATTTTCTATGTAAACCATCATGTCATTCATAAATTAAGACAGTTTGACTTCTTCCCTTCTAGTCTTGATTTGATCCCTTGTATTACTATTTACTGCCATAATTCAATGGCAGGGACCTCCAGTGTGACGTTAAATGAGAATGGTGAGAGTGAGCACCTTTGTCTTACATACAATATTTTTTTGGGGGAAGGAGCATTCAATATTTCAGCATTAAAGACCAGCTTGAGCAAGAGCGAGATCCCGTCTCTAAAAAACATCTGGGTGTTGTGGCGAGCGCCTATAATCCCAACTACATGGGAGGTTGAGGCAAGAGGATCACTCGAACCCAAGAGTTTGGGGTTGCTTTGAGCCATGATGCCATGGCATTCTACTGAGGGAAACAGAGTGAGACTACAAAAAGAAAAAAAAAAAGAAAAAAAAAAAGACTTCCTGTCATACTCTACTGAGGGCAACAAAGTAAAACTGTCTCAAAAAAATTTTTTGTCTATAGAGAGAGATACTGCTGGTTTGATATGGTACTATCTTGTGAAGTATTTTTCATGTATATACATGAAGGATATTAGTCCACAATTTTCTTTATAATGTCTTTGTCCAGTTTGTCTAGTGTATGAGTTGGGAAATATTTTCTTCTTTTCCCTTAAGTGCCTGGAAGAATCCCCCAATGCAATTTTTGGGCCTAGAGTTTTCCTAGTGGGAAGAGATCTAATGATAAATTTAATCTTTTTTTTTTTTTTTTTTTTTTTTTTTTTTTTTTGCAGTTTTTGGCCAGGGCCGGGTTTGAACCCACCAACTCTGGTATATGGGGCAGGCTCCCCACTCCTTAAGCCACAGGTACCACCCGATAAATTGAATTTTTTAAATATAAATTGTGTTAGCTTTGGTAATTTGTATTATTCAAGGATTTTTGTCCATTTCCTCTAAGCTGATTAATTTGTTGACATAAAATTGTTCATAAGAGTCTATTATCTCCCCCCCCCCTTTTTTTTAAGAGACAGAGTCTCACTTTATTACCCTTGGTAGAGTGCTGTGACGTCAAAGCTCACAGCAACCTCCAACTCCTGGGCTTAGGCGATTCTCTTGCCTCAGCCTCCTGAGTAGCTGGGACTACAGGAGCCCACCACAACGCCCGGCTTTTTGCTGCAGTTTGGCCAGGGCAGGGTTTGAACCTGCCACCCTCGGTATATGGAGCCAGCACCTTACTGAGTGAGCCATAGGCGCCACTAGAGTCTATTATCCTTTTAATATTTGTAGAATCTGATGTGAAACTTCTTCATACTTAATATTGGGAATCTGTGCTTTTTTCTTAACTAGTCAAGAATTCATGTTGTTGACCTTTCCAGGAACCAAGTTTTAGCTTTGCTAATTTTTTCTATTGTTCATTTTTTTTTTTTTTTTTGGAGAGAGAGTCTTAGTATGTCGCCCTCAGTAGAGTGCCGTAGCGTCACAGCAGTTCACAGCGACCTCAAACTCTTTGGGCTTAAGTGATTCTTCTGCCTCAGCCTCCCAACTAGCCGGGACTACAGGTGCCCACCACAATGCCTGGCTATTTTTTGGCTGTAGTTGTTACGGCTGTCTGGCAGACCCAGGGTAAGCCTGAACCTGCCACCTCTGGTGTATGTGGCTGGAGCTCTAGCCGCTTGAGCTATAAGTGCCAAGCCTCTATTGTTCATTTTTAAAATTTCATTGATTTGACTCTGTTTTATTCCTTCTACTCACATTGTCATTCAATTTAAATTATTTAAAATTTTTCTTGTGGGGGTGGCACCTGTGGCTCAGTGAGTAGGGTGCCAGCTCCGTATACCAAGGATGGAGGGTTTGAACCTGGCCCTGCCCAACCTGCAACAAAAAAGTAGCCAGGCACCTATAGTCTCAGCTACTTGGGAGGTTGAGGCAAGAGAATCGCCTAAGCCCAAGAGCTGGAGATTGCTGTGAGCTGTGATGCCACAGCATTCTACCGAGGGCGACAAAGTGAGACTGTCTCTAAATAAAAATAAACAAATACAATTTTTCTGGGTGGCACCTGTGGCTCAGTGGGTAGGGCGCCAGCCCCATATACTGAAGGTGGTAGGTTCAAACCCGGCCCTGGCCAAACTGCAACAAAAAAATAGCCGGGCGTTGTGGCAGGCGCCTGTAGTTCCAGCTACTAGGGAGGCTGAGGCAAGAGAATCGCCTAGGCCCAGGAGTTGGAGGTTGCTGTGAGCTGTATGACTCAACGCCACTCTACTGAGGACGATAAAATGAGACTATCTCTACAAAAAATAAATAAAATAAAATTTTTGTGCTTTCTTCTTTCATCTACTGAATAATATAAAAGCATCTTGTTAAAATTCCAACAATTTAGGAACTTCCCTAAATATTTTGTTTTCATTGTTTTTAGGGTAAATTATGGCCTTAGGACATACTTTGCATGATTCAAATCCTTCGAAATTTACTGAGTTGTTTTTCTGCCTAGCATAATGTCTATATTGGCAAATGTAAACCTGATAAACTTGTAAAAGAATATGTATTCTGCCATCAGAAGGTAAAGTGTTGTTTTTTATTAAGACAGAGTCTCACTTTGTTGTCCTTGGTAGACTGCCATGGTGTCATAGCTCACGGTAACTTTCAACTCTTGGACTCAAGCAATTCTCTTGCCTCAGCCTCCCAAGTAGCTAGGACTACAGGTGCCCACCACAACGCTGGGCTATTTTTAGAGACGAGGTCTTGCTCTGGCTCAGGCTGGTCTCAAACCTCTGAGCTCAGGCAATCCACTCACCTTGGCCTCCCAGAGTGCCAGGATTACAGGTGTGAGCCACTGTGCCTGGCCAAGTGTTCTATAAATATCATCTAGGTCAAAGTGTCTGATCATATTGTTCAGATAATGTGTTTGTCTACTTGGTTTATCAAGTGCTGAGAAAGAGATGTTAAAATCTCTAATTATGGGCCAGGCATTGTGGTGGGCACCTATAGTCCCAGCTATTCGGGAGGCTGAGGCAAGAGAATTGCTCTAGCCCAAGAACTTGAGGTTGCTGTGAGCTATGATGCTATAGCACTCTACTGGAAACAGTGAAGACTCCAAAAAGGAAAAAAAAAAAAAAAAAGACTTCCTGACATCTTTTATTATAATGTGTCTCTCTCATTTCTGGTAATATCTTTCATCTTCTCATGTTTGTATGGCATACATTTACAAATTTTTTGGTATCTTCTTCCATTTACTTTCAACCTCTGTTTTTTTATTTAAAGCACACTTTATATAGTCAACATATAGTTGGGTCTTGCTTTTTTTTTTTTTTTTGAGACAGAGTCTCACTTTGTCAACCTCAGTAGAGTACCACGGCGTCACAGCTCATAGCAACCTCCAACTCCTGGGCTTAAGCGATTATCTTGCCTCAGCCTCCCAAATAGCTGGGACTACAGATGCCCACCACAACGCCCGGCTAGTTTTTGGTTGTAGTTGTCATTGTTGTTTGACAGGCCCAAGCTGGATTCAAACCTGTAGCGCTGGTGTATGTGGCTGGCACCTTAACCGCTTCAGCTAAAGGCGCCGAGTCTGGGTCTTGCTTTTTTATGCTGTCTGCTAATTTTCATCTCTTGTAGTGTTTAGCCTATTAACATACTGATATGATTCCATTAAGTTTCTCATTTTATTTTTTTTTTGGTCTTCTTTTCTTTTTCTGTCTTCTTTTTTGATCGTGTGAATATTTTATCTCTTGGTTTTTTAGCCATACATCTCTGCATTATTTTAGGGATTACAATATATTTCCCTGACTTGTATGTATTCTATCACCTTGTGAAGAATGGAGAAACCCTTGCTATAGGGTTCCATATGCTTGCTATATAGTTCCATATACTCGTTTTTTGTTATAATTGTCATATGAAAAAATATTATAATAATACCCGCATATTATAATTTTTGGTTTAAACCAGTGGTTCTCAACCTGTGGGTTGTGACCCCTTTGGGGGTTGAATGACCCTTTCACAGGGGTCGCCTAAATACATCCTGCATATCAGATATTTACATTATGATTCATAACAGTAGCAAAATTACAGTTATGAAGTAGCAACGAAAATAATTTTATGGTTGGGGGTCACCACAACATGAGCAACTGTATTATTATTATTATTTTTTAAGAGATAGAGTTTTACTTTGTCACCCCCTCAGTAGAGAGCTGTGGTATCACAGCTCAGAGCAACCTCCAGCTCTTGGGCTTAGGTGATTCTCTTGCCTCAGCCTTCCAAGTAGCTGAGACTACAGGTGCCCGCCACAACATTTGGCTACTTCTTTGTTGCAGTTTGGCCTGGGCCATCCTTGGTATATGGGGCCAGCGCCCTACTCACTGAGCCACAGGCGCCGCTCAAGGAACTGTATTAAAGGGTCACGACATTAGGAAGGTTGAGAACCACTGCTTTAAACAGTTATTAATTTATTTACTTAGAGATGGAGTCTCACTTTGTTGCCCTGGGTGGAGTGCTATGAGTTAGCTCTGAGTTTCTATCTAGTACTATTTTCTTTAAACCAAACAACTTCCTTTAGCACTTCTTGTAGTGCTTCTGATGAAATTCTTAGTTTTCTTTCTTTCTTTTTTTTTTTTTTTTGAGACAAGGTTCTTCTTATACTGCCCAGGCTAGCCTTAAAATCTTCCAGTTTTCCTGAGTAGCTGGGACTATAGGCACATCGCACTGTGCGGGGCTTAGTTTTCTTTTACCTAAAATAAAAATGTCTCTATTTTGTTTTTAATCTTGCAGGGTATTTTTGCTAAATATAGAAGTTGGGCTGACAGTTTTTCCCATTTGGTACTTTAAAAGATTTTATTCCACTGCCTTCTAACAACTGTGGTTTACGAGTAAGAAGTTTCCCAGCTTGCATGGGTTAAAAAAAAAGGTAATTTGTAAGCTCTAAGTGTAACTGTCATTTCTCTGATAAGTTATTTTTCTGCAGCTACTTTCAGGATTTTCTCCTTATCTTTGGTTTTCAGTAATTTGTCTATGATATACTGTGAAGGAAAGGGCAGCTCACCAGATCTACAATGTCAAGTCCTGCACATGCCAAAGAAAAGTCTGTATCTTCAGGAATGGCCCTTGGCTGGCTCCTCAGAGATGGCTCTGAGCCACAAGCCATGTAATACCAGTGTGACCAGATAAGTTTATCTTGACGATAAAATTTATAGCTCTAGGTATGGTCTGGGGTCTCGGCAGCTAAGTTCACCCATGTGGCACTGTATGCTATCCTAGACATCGAAGACTAGAAGAGTGTATCATTACAGAAGAATTAAGCATGTCCCTGCGTGACTCCACTGGACCCCCAGAAGCTTGCACCTGATTTCTCCTAGACTTCATGCCATGTGCCTTTTCTCTTTGCCAATTTTTTTTTTTTTAATAGAGACAGAGTCTCACTTTATGGCCCTTTGGTAGAGTGCTGTGGTGTCACAGAGCTCACATCAACTTCCAGCTCCTGGGCTTAAGCGATTCTCTTGCCTCAGCCTCCCGAGTAGCTGGGATTACAGGCGCCCGCCACAATGCCCGGCTATTTTTTTGTTGCAGTTTGGCCGGGGCTGGGTTTGAACCCGCCACCCTCGGTATATGGGGCCGGCGCCCTACTCACTGAGCCACAGGCGCCGCCCCTCTTTGCCAATTCTTATCTGTGTCTTCCTATATTAATAAACTGATTAACTGTCAATATATCAGTTTGTAAGTCCTATGGTGGGTTCCTCTAACAAATCATTGAGCCTGAGGATGCTCTTGGGAACCCCTGACACATATATTGAAGCATGGTTTTCTTTTTACTTATCCTAGGAAGTATCTGCTGAATTCCTTTTTTTTATTTTATTTTATTTTTTGAGACTGAGTCTCACGCTGTTGCCCTGGGTAGAGTGCTGTGGCGTCACAGCTCATAGCAACCTCCAATTCTTGGGCTCAAGAAATCCTTTTCCCTCAGTTTTTCTATTTAGAGACAGGGTCTCACTTTTGCTTAGGCTGGTCTTGAACTCGGGAGCTTTCAAGCAATCCAATCACCTCGGCCTCACAGAGTGCTAGGATGACAGGTGTGAGCCACTGCACCTGGCCTGAAAAATTTTTCATTGTCACGATCTATCATGGTTAAAATTTTTGCAATACCAGAATTGTGATTAAAAAGCTGAATATTAAAGAAAAACCCCTGAATATCTAGAAAAAAATTTTTATAATAAAGTGAGCATGACTGAATCAATAAAGCTTTTATGATATCCTACATTATCCTGTGTTTAAAAAATTGCAATAGCAATGCAAGTGAAAACACAAGTTAATTTATGATCAGTCGACAACATCTGGGCATGAAAACACAAGTTAACTAATGACTGGTCAATAATGTGTTAATTTCTATAGATTGTCTTTTTTTCTTTTCTTTTCTTTTTTTTTAATAGAGACAGAGTCTCACGTTATGGCCCTTTGGTACAATGCCATGGCATCACACAGCTCACAGCAACCTCCAGCTCCTGGGCTTAAGCGATTCTCTTGCCTCAGCCTCCCGAGTAGCTGGGACTACAGGCGCTTGCCACAACGTCCAGCTATTTTTTCGTTGCAGTTTGGCTGGGGCTGGGTTTGAACCCGCCACCCTCGGCATATGGGGTCAGCGCCCTACTCACTGAGCCACAGGCACAGCACTAGATTGTCTTTTTTTCCTCAGACTGGGTTGTATTTTCCTGGTTCTTAAAATGTTGTGCAAGTTTAAATTACATTCTGGTCACTGTGAATATTATGTTGCACAGCTTCTGAACTGTGAAAGCTCTATAATTTGGCTTTCCTCTGCAAAGTACTGATATTTTTGTTTTATTTTTATTTTTGAGACAAGAGTCTCACTTTGTTGCCCTCAGTAGAGTGCCATGGTGTCATAGCTCATAGCAACCTAACTCTCCGGCTCAAGCGATTCTCTTGCCTCAGCCTCCCAAGTAGCTGGGACTATAGGCACCCTCCACAATGCCCGGCTATTTTTAGTGACGGGGTCTCACTCTGGCTCAGGCTGGTTTCGAACTCATGAGCTCAGGCAATATACCTGTCTCGGCTTCCCAGAGTGTTACGATTACAGGCATGAGCCACTGCAACCGGGCTAGATATTTTTGTTTTAGTATGCAATTAAGTTTGATTAGACCCCAACTATAAACTCTTGTCTCTTGGGCAGTAGCTCAAACTTAAAGCTAAGTTCTTTTACCTTTAGCTGGGCTATTTATAACCTTTAGCCAATGGTGGTTCAGGTATTAAACATCTATTTAAATTTAAAATAAACTGGAAGGATGTACCAGATCTATGATACTGGTTACCTCTGGGGTGGGGTTGGGGGCAAGAAAGGAAGTGGGCAAAGTGAATCAAAGAATCCTTTAGTTTGGAAGCAAATATGACCATCAATGTTAACAATTAATAGAAAGTTAATTCTACATAGAAATAATGGGTCTATGTATTTGTACTTTTCTATTTTTTCCCATTTCTTAAAAAAAAAAAAAAATCCCACCTACAACAACTTCAATGACTGTAATATGCTATTGCACGGTTATGTCATAACATACTCAACCAACCTCTAATCATTAATAAGACACTACGATATCTGCCACTATCATAAACAGTGCTACAATAAACATTTTTGTAGTTATTTCTGCTTTTTTTTTTTTTTTGGTAAATCTTATGACAAAATAAAAC
Source organism: Loris lydekkerianus (assembly GCA_963574355.1). NCBI lineage: Eukaryota > Metazoa > Chordata > Mammalia > Primates > Lorisidae > Loris > Loris lydekkerianus. Next base: position 66,312 of record CAUYPK010021828.1, read on the forward strand.
AAAAACAACTACCTTACTTAACTGAGGCTATTTTTCTAAGACATATTTCTGGAACTGGTTTTGCAGAATACTTATTCAATGACATAAAAGTTGGGGTTGTGGGAAGAAGGTGAATTTTTTTTGATAGGAAGCTTTTGGGAGGTATGATGGCTATTGTTCACAAATCTCAGAAACATATTAAAGACTCCAAAAATTTCAGTTAACTTGATATAGCTGAACTTGCTATAACCCCGTATTTATCAGCCTTTTAATACTGTTTTAGAGTTAGTGACATTCGTTTGCTGCACTTCTTTTTTTTTAGGATAAATTCCTAAAAACAAAATTGCTAGGGCAATTCTAAGTCTTTGTTACATATTTCAAACTGCCTCCCTGAAAGTCGTAACAATTTACATTACCTGTCACCCAACTATATGCCTGCCTATTTCCTTGCATTCTTGCCAATCGATCGGGGTACTAAAACACAAAAACCATCTTTACCTAATTAGGCACTGGCACATAATATACAACGAAATAGCAAATAAAGGCGAGGCCCCCATAGCTCAGTGGGTAGGGCACCAGCCACATACACTGGGGCTGGTGGGTTCGAACCTGGCCAGGGCCAGCTAAAAAAAAAAAAAACAAAAAAAAAACCCACAATGACAAGTGCAACAAAAAATAACCGGGCATTGTGGTAGGCGCCTATAGTCCCAGCTACTTGGGAGGCCTAGGCAAGAGAATGGCTTAAGCCCAGGAGTTTGAGCTTGCTGTGAGTTGTGACACCACAGCACTCTACCTCAAGGGTGATGGCTTGAGACTTTCTTTCAAAGAAAATAAAAAAAAAAAAAAAAAGAAAGAAAAAAAAGAAATAGCAGAATAATAAGAACAGTATAATTTTTTTTTTTTTATTGCTTCATCAGCCTATTTCCCCCACAATGTTAGGCAGGACATAATTATAGAAGTAATTTTTTTTTTTTTGCAGTTTTTTGCTGAGGCTGGGTTTGAACTCACTGCCTCCAGCATATGGGGCTAGGGCCCTACTCCTTTGAGCCACAGGCGTCACCCAGAACTAATTTTTTTATCCTAGAGAGAAAGACTATTCAGATACACCTACTGTACATACTCGAGTATAAGCCGAGTTTTTGTGCCGAAAAACCCGAACTCGGCTTATACTCGGATCATACAGGTTATTTGATTCGGTGCGCTTAGCTTAACAGGTAATCAAGCTAAATCACAAAGGTTAAAATCCTTCAAAACTGGATTCCTCCTCATCATCATCTGTATGTCCAAACAGAGCTTTAGCTGTATCTGATGTGAGGGTATCA
>CAUYPK010021829.1:0-126000 GCA_963574355.1 Loris lydekkerianus
ATTTTTATTGTTAAATCATAGCTGTGTACATTAGTGCAATCAAGGGGTACAATGTGTGGGTTTCATATACAATCTGAAATATTCTCATCAAACTGTTCAGCGTAGCCTTCATGGCATTTTCTTAGTTACTGTATGTAGGCACTTGTATTCTGCATTTAGTAAGTTTCGCCTGTACCCATTCTAAGATGCACTGTAGATAGAGCACATTGCTTTTTAAGGCACATGTTCGCAAGTTCTGGCGATATGAAGTATCCAAGCAATTTACGCCACAACCAAATTTCAAAATAATTCTATTGCCTCACAGTCCCTTACCTAATCCAATACCTGAGGATCAGCTAGCTATTCCTACTGTGCTTCCTATCATTATGTATTAGTGATACATGGAGACATAATATGTAAATTTTTAAAAATATATGATTATTTTTTATCATAAAAATGGTTGTGATTTATTTATAATACACATAAGTTTGTAGTGTCTTAGTTTATTAAATCAGTCAGCAAAGTTTATTAAACATATGCCGTTTATAAGTACCGGGCTGTATATAGTTATCAAATCTGGTAGCTTAGCTCAATTACCAGAAAGATTTAATGATAAATAGATTCTTCAGAGGACCATTTCTCTCTCCTAAATATTCAAATTCCCTTGTTCTGAAATACAGAATATTTTCTATTACAAGTCTCCATTTTATGAAGAAAAATCCCAAATTATGTAAGGAATTGGGTCTTAAAGAAGTGATCACAGTTAATTCACTATATCAACCATGTGATCAAGGTTAACATCAATAGTAAGAATAATCAGTGCCTTTTGCAACAATTTGGATAGAAATGGACAGCATTTTCTGAAGTAAAGTGCCTCGAGAATGGAAAAACAAACACCACATGTTCTCACTATTAAGTTGTAAGTAACCGATAAGTTAGTTCCAATTCATGAATTTTGCACAGGATGAAGCAAAACTCAGTGGAAATCAAGCCAGGGGCTGGGAGGTGGGGGAGAGGCAGAGCCCACCAGCGGGTATGGTGAACACTATTCAAGTGATGGACACCCCTACAATGATGACTCAAATGTTACCAAAGTGAGCCATGCGACCAAAAAAAGTCACCCCCTTAATATTCTGAAATTAAAAAATAAATAAATAAAAACAGTGTCATATTGATGATAGAAACCTTTGAAATGACGTGAGGAGCGTGGGACTTCACCTCTGCCATCTTTCTTCCACAAACATACCCACGGCCTAATCACGAGAAAACCCTAATCACTCCTAGACACATTCTTCAAAATACCTGCCCATACTTCCTGAACGCTGTCAAAGTTATCAAAAACAAGAAAACTCCGAGAAGTTGCCACAGCCAAGAAGTGGCTAAGGGAATATGATCACTACGATTGTTAATTTTATAATATTATATGTCAACTTTACTGCGGCAAAGGATGCCCAGACATTTGGTCAAATACTGCTCTAGGTGTGCCTGTGACAGGGTTTCTGGGGGAATCTGACATGTGTCTCAGGAGGCTGAAAAATTCACATTACCTCCCTAACATGGATGGGCTTTGTCCAGTCAGCTGACAACCTGAATAGAACAGAGAGGCTGAAAAAGAGATCCTGCCTGACCCCGTGAGCTGGAGCATTGGCTCTTTCCAGCTTTTAAACTAGCAGTGAAACATCGGTTTTTCTGGCATGTTGAATCTGCAGACTTTCAGACTAGAACTTACCTTATTGCCTTCCTGGATGCCAGGTCTCTAGAGACAGATGAGGGCCATGACATCACATTCCCTGACTCTCCACCTCTTTGACTGCAGATATTAGAGCCTCTCAGCTTTCATAACTGCATGACCCAATTCCATATAATAAATCCTTTCTTTTCTTTTCTTTTTTTATTAAATCATAGATGTGTACATTAATGTGATCATAGGGCACTTACACTAGTTTCATAGACCATTTGACACATTTTCATCACTCTGGTTAACATAGCCTTCCTGGCATTTTCTTAGTTATGTGCTAGGACATTTACATTCCACATTTACTAAGTTTCACATGTACCCTTGCAAGATGCACCGCAGGTGTAATCCCATCAATCACCCTCCCTCTACCCATCCTCCCCCCTCCCTCCCCTCCCTCCCCTCCCTATATCCTATTGCTTCTGTTTCTCTGCAGAGCTCTATTACAATGACAAAAAATTCAATACGGTATCCTGAATGGGATTCTGGAACAAAAATATGAACATAAAGTAAAACTGAAAAGAATCGCCCGTGGCTCAAGGGGGTAGGGCATGGGCCCCATATGCTGGAGGTGGTGGGTTCAGACCCAGCCCCACCCAAAAACTGCTAAAAAAATAAAATAAAATAAATAATAATAATAAAATAAAAAGTTTATAAAAAAAGAATCTGGATAAAGTATGGATTATGTGGCAAATGTACCATACAAATATAAGGTAATAATAGCTAAAAGTAGGTGTGTGGTACAAGAGAACTCTCAATACTCACTTGGAAATTTTTGGTACATCCAAATTTTTCTAAAATGGAAATTCCATGAAATAGAATCTCCATAATTAATTTTAGTAATTGGTCAGATTTTAGAATTACTTCTATTGAGAATGCAAAAATGAATTAAAAAAATTAGCAATGGAAAGCTCCTTAATGGTGCATAACTGAGGCCAAGAATAGTGGCTCACACCTGTAATCCCAGCATTTTGAGAGGCTGAGGCAGGATGATTATTTGAGGTCAGGAGTTCAAGACTATTCTGGCTGACAGAGCAAGACCCCATCTTTATTAAAACTAAACTAAATAATAATAATAATAATAATAATTAGCTGAGAGTGTTGGTGTACACCTGTGGCCCCCGCTACTAGAAAGTCTGAAGTGGGAGGATCACTTGAGCCCAGGAATTCAAGCCTGTAGTGAGCTATGATTGCAAAATTGCATCCCTTAAGGAAAAAAGTGTGTAATTGAAAACCTCCTTATTTTTATGAGAAAACCAAGGCATAAAGTGAAAATTTAGCTTCTCTAAGATGATAAACAGTGAAGTTAGTACTTGACACTACATTTGTTCATTCCAAATCTGTTATATCTAATTCTATTTTTATTTTTTATTTTTTGAGACAAAGTCTCACTATATTGCCCTCTGTAGAGTGCCTGGAGTCATAGCTCACAGCAACTTCAAACTCTTGGGGTTAAGAGACTCTCTTGACTCAGCCTCCAAGTAGCTGGGATGACAGGCACCCCACCCATGACTATTTGTTGTTGTTGTTATTATTTATGTTATTGTTATCATTATTGTTTAGCAGGCCCTGGCCGGGTTCGAACCCACCAGGCCCAGTGCATGTGGCCAGCACCCAAACCCCTGAGATATAGGTGTCATATATCTAATTCTAAATGTCCTTGTTTTCATATTTAATTACAATATGAATTCTTTATAAAGATAAAGAGTATTAAGAGATATACTCCCATGCCCTATCAAGTTAAGTCATTTCTATTTTCTTTCTCTTTTTGTTTGTTTTTGCAGTTTTTAGCCAGTGCCTGGTTTGAACCCGCCACCTCCGGTATATGGGGACAGCTCCCTTCTCCTTTGAGCCACCCTAAATCATTTGTATTTTCTTACTAAAATGTATCAAAGCATAACTACAAATCCAACTGTAAATGTATGAGTTTTGTATAAACCAAATGACAAAGCTGAGAAAATTCAATCAACAAAATTAATGTCAATTAATACTGGTTTGTTTTATTTGGGGTAAAATTAAAGTGCTAATCACAAAATAAATGGGGTAAATTTACATTATTGAAGGTAATTTGTCACCCTCTTCTTTTTTCTTTCTTTTTTTCAGTTTGTTTTCCATTTTAACAACACTGAAATTTTCATTTACATTTTACTGTGACATTAATTGGCCTTCACTTTCAGTCTAAAGCATCACTTCCAGCCTAAGACCTCCTTTATTTCTGAGCTCACTGTTCAGGAAATTCCATGTAGCACCTCTTCATGCTGAGATCATAAGTACAAACAAGTATAAATAAGGACATTGACACTGAGTGGTTCTACTTGGCCGTAAACTTGTATTTTGAATGGTTAGTCACAAAGGTCTGTTATTTTTTATCATAGTGTGAGACATAATGAAAGTGTGAAGCATAAAATTTGAGTATTTTGGAGAAACCTGAGATCCATGAACACATGTTCATATACCCCAAGACTATGATCATTTTCAGGCAGGCGCTGTACCCTCATTGAATTTACTGGCTAATAAAGGCATACATCAAAAGTGATGATTGCCTGAGTTAATTGTGCTGGATTGTAGGAAGCTTTTGAAAGACTGTAGTTCCACCAAACCACCTACCCTGCACATGTGGGCAGGGACTGAGGCTTTTAAGAACTGGGCTGTCAGGCTGAACAGTCTTCTCTTTGTAGTGAATCAATTGGGATTCACTACATATTTTTTAAAATGATTCTGAAAATTTAAAGTAGAAAAATATCATATATTTGCATGTGGGAGAAATTGGAGGTATGGAAGCCAAGGAAAAGGACAGCTTAAATGCGAGTATGGGAGGTTAAGAATTCAAACTAGGTTAGTCAAGTAGCAAGGTCAATAAAATCAACACACCTTGGCAGCTCATTGCAAATAGGAATGTTAATGTCAATATTAATATTTCACATCAGGGTGATGGAAGAATGGATATTCCATTAGATTTCTATTGCAGCATAAAAATCACCATAAGTAAGAGGCCTTAAAACAACAAAAATGTATTATTTCATAATTTCTACAGTTGGAAGTCTGGGCACTCTATTACCGAGATTTTTGCTCAGGGTCTCATTGGGCTGAAATGTGGATGGCGGCCATCACTAAGGCTCTTCTCTGGATGCAGGGGTCTGTTCCCAGCTCTCTGGTTTGGGCCGAACTCATTTCCTGGCTCTGCCTTTAAAGAGCTCAGGTGTCAAGAGCTTCTGTTAGATCAGGCCAGTCCAGAAAACTTCTCTGTTTTAAGATCAATTGATTTTGCACCTTAAATACATCTCTAAACTCTTTTATAGAAGTACCCAGATCAGTGCTTGACTGAATAGGAGGAGAAGTGGGAGCCCCCAGCTGGGTGTCATGCAATTGGTGATGGGTGGCACCTGCCTACTATTCGAGGAATATGAAACTTAGATGGTCACGCAGTCACAAATTATAGTTATAATTTTCAAATAGTGCAGTGATACTCAAATAATTACTGAGTTTGTACAGATATGATAAATTTATAAAGACAACTGGGTATTAGGAAATTTTAACAAAGCAGAGCAATGGAAGGAAGGTGGAATCACCGGGAACTGATTGCTGATAACTCAGATACAAATTAGATTTGTCAGGAGGGAATGAATGCCCAGTCTGCCAGATCTTTGGACCTTTTTAAAAGAAGCCAGAGACGCAGGTTTTTATAGCGCTACCAATTTTAAGTGTTGGCAACTATTTCAAAAGATTTACAATCCTGGACAGGCTAAAATAATGCGAGCCAAACAAAACGTATCTCAGAGCAAAATCTGGCCTGGAGCCTGCTGGTTTTTGACCTCTGCTCTACAATTATAAGATTGATTTTTTAAAAATTACTTATTAAATCATTCTCATTAATGTGTAGTCATACCTCAGGCTGGTGTTCATAGTAATTCAGAATTTTTCTAACTAACTGAGTGACCTGCAAATTACACTTTCATACTTTCCTGAGTTAATTTAAAATACCCTAATTATAGGTATTTTGTAAGGTTCTTGCTATAGAAAACTGAAATTCTAATTCAGGTTATTTTTAGAGACTCTTAGAGGGTTTCTGAGAATTTAATTGTGTTAGTTTTTCAAGTATTGTGGATGAAAGAGGAATTGTAGAATTTGCCATGTGGTCCAAATCAGATTTCTGAATAGATAGACCAAGAGAAAAAAAAAATAAGAAACTAAACCTATAGATGTACATTTTAGTTTTTTCTGAAGCATTGCTCTTTAGAGGGCTTTGTCACAGACTTCCTAACATTTGTGTTAGATATGTTGTATAGGTGTTTATAGCATATGCAGTTAAGTACACCTGTGTGCTTTGTGTGCACACAGGTGTACTTATACAGATATGCACAGGTTAGAATACACTATGCCACATCATAGTGACTAAGTAAAGGATATTTGTTTCAGATTCATTAAATTCATTAAATTCACCAAAATTCATTCCCAACTTTGGGTAGTGCCATTGGACTCTAAGCTTTATATTACGTATCTGTCAAATGGGGCTAATACTACTACATTACCCTCCTTTTATAGTTGAAAATAATGCAAGTTATGTGAAGCACTTAGAACAATGTTTGGCCCATAGCAATGCTTAATAGGTATTAGGTAATGTAACTTAGTATAAGCATGTACAAATGATGCCTAAAATATATGTACACATTTTGAGAAAGGATAAAAACTGTATTCAACTTATAATACTCAAGTCACGCACGACTTCTGCAATTACAAGAGATACAATATACAAGATAATAAAGGTTATCGGTATATGTCGAGTATTACAAGTTTAATGCAGTTGTTCCTTTCTTAAAATACGTATACATTTTTGGCACTCTCTGTATTTTCATGTAGATACATCAGTGTTAATTTATAGAGGTGTATGTATTCTAATAAAGTATCATTTAATACAATTAACAGTGCCAGGAAAAATCAACTTGGTCTGAGTATCATGTTTATACTATTTTTGCTACTTTTCCCATGAACTTTAACATTATTACGTTTGTCCTTTTGGTTAATGAACAGGGCTAGACAAAAAACCTCTGAAGGAGAAAGTGTTATTTTCAAGGTCATTGTGAGTGTTATTTATTGGAAAACAAGTGGTGAGGGCATCATTCAATTATGTGGAGTACATAATAGGAAATTGTATGCAGCATATGTGGGTGGGATCCCTGAAGACCATGACATCACCGGACAAAATTTCAGCTGCAGAGAAAGGTCTTGGTGTGTTAGTATCACAAATTAAAAACTCCCATTACTGAATATCACACTCACTGAGTCATTAGAGAAGATGTAAGTCTCCAGTGTCAATAACTAGGCATTCAGGACCGTCACCGTCCCAGCCAGTCAATACGGTACCAGATTTGCCCTCGGGAGGACAGTGTGTTTGGCACAGATTGGCACAAAGGTGAAAAAAAGAATATCTGTGGCTGGTGATCTGGGTCTTTGGCATATTTCTGGGACCTTTAGAGGTCAATGTTTTGTGGTGATTAAAATGTCAAGTTCAGAAAACATGCCTATTGTGTTTTCCATTACCACTTTGTGGGGTTCTTTGCTATGAATCAGTTTACCTATATTATTGAAATATCTCTTTTCCTTGCTTCCTGTACCTATCATTGTTTATACCCATTCCCTCTCTTTGTTTTAGGCCATTGTCACATACTACTTGGATTATTTCTACAGTATTATAATTGATTTTTCTGACTCCAGCCTTTTTACTTTCATATATATGGGCCATATTCTCTGTTTTCAGAAGTATTTTGAGAAATACGATGATTTTCACACCTGTCTATCCTCAAGCATCCTTGGTAGATCTTTATTGTCAATAATAGGATCTAAAATAAAATTTTAGTGTACTCATTTTAAAATTTATATTTTTATTCCAAGTCTGTCATAATGCAGAATTTATTCTGAAGTTTTGTAGCTCCGTGGATTTGGATATCCTACTTTAGCAGCTCTGAATACACCTGTGCACCATGACATTCCTGCTTCTAGAAAGCCAGCTGTCCCCAATGCCTACTTTTTGTGAAAAGCACTTGGTAAATAATTTTATGAGTGATAACAATACTAACGATCATCTATCACCTTGCAGAATGTTATGCATGACACACTTGGCTAAATGCTTCACATGAATAAATTGTCTTTATTTGAGCTTTACAGCTCTTCATTGGAGATATTATTTGTATTTTGTCCACGAGGAAACAGAATTTTGGAGATATTAATAACTCAATAATACACAGCTAGTAAGTGCTAGAACCAGGACTCTCAGCCATGTGTTTCACAGCAAGGCACGTACTATCATAGAATCTATTTCTATCTCATCTCTCTTGTCATTTATTGAATGTGTATAGGTCTAAATGTCTTTCATACTAATTATCAACCTATTAGACAGACATGAAACTCTGTTTCTCCCAAAACTAGAGAAATTACGCTCAACATAATTTAGCAAATTAAATAAGCTTTGTCTGTATATAATCTTATAATTTTCAAAAAACATAATTTGAAAAACATTATATTCTATCCTTTTTATCTTCATTGTAAGATACTCAACTGTTATTATCTAATTTAATAGATGAAGAAATAGGTTCAGAGATAAAAGGTCTACTCCAAGTTCACCCAGGTAGTAAGGGATTGAACAAGAATTTGCGTCCATTTTGCTTCCTCATATAATGTTCTGGCAATTATCCCAATTTTCCTTTCATAGAAGTATTAGCATTAAAGAGATTAGAAATAATCTAGATTTTATAATAAAATGTTGAGATCTCATGAAGATGTTTGGCTATATATAAAAGATTGGAAGGAGAATTGCTTTGTTCTTTGGAGCTATAATTCACTAAATCATACAACCAAAGCACAAAAGGTTTAACAAATAAAACTTGTATTAGTTAATTTTTCCATTGATTTACTTGGTTAGGAAGATAACTCTTTTCTTTCAATACCAGTGAAATATTGTGCTGTTTCTTTCCTTCTAGGGTTTCTGATGAGTAATTTGCTGTCTCTTAAACTGTTTTTCCTCTACAATTGGTAGAATGCCAATTCTTGTTCACTGTGTTCAAGACCTTTTCCTTCCCTTTGGATTAACATGTGTCTTTGCATGGATTTTATTTGGGTTTATTCTGTTTGAGATTCTCTCAGATTCTTGAATGTGTAGGTTATCTGCTTTCTCTGAATTTGGGGAGTATTTGGGCATTCGTTATTTAAAGCACTTTTGACCCTTCTCTCTTTCTTCACTCCTTGTGAAACTGAAATAACGTTGTCTTCTTCAGCACCCAATATGGAGTATGTTAAGCAAAAACTAAACTCAGAGAGTAAATACAGCATAACTCCTTGGATCCCTAGGTTCCTAAAAGGCCTCTGTTTTTCTTCATTTTGCAAAGTATTTTTCTCTTTATTTTATATGTATATATGTGTGTGTATAAATATGTATATGTATGTGTGTGTAAGTATGTGTGTCCACAAAGTTTGCTGTGCAATTTAAAGTAATGCACAATTATGTACATATACCTGTACACATATATTTATGCACACACACATATATAAAAATCTGGCTTTTTAAATAGGGAGAAATGCTTCTGCTGCATCCTTTCCTAAGAATATTTGTATAATTATAGGCAACATAAATAAATAGAATTAATTGAACTTGAAGTCTTCTAGTTAAATACAAAAAAATTAGGGTCAATGTGGTTAATATGCCTAGGGTTGTGCTGATTCATAGAAGTTGTCTAGAAGAGCTAAAGCTGGTGAATGAGACTGGATATGAATGTCCAGAGAGGAAATGGATAAAACTAGACTGATGTGGCTTCGAAGCCAAGATTCATGTGATTTTCAAGAAGCCCGCAATGGTTGACTTCCAACGTTGCTGGAATATTGAAGTAGCATGAGCACTGAGAATTGATCACTGTATATTGTTTAAAACATTATTGGTGATCCTAGCAGGAATAATTATAAAGTAGTTGGCTTAGATGCCTTTAAAGGGGTTAAAAACTGAAAATCAAAGGCAAAACTGTGACAACAGTAATAAAAAATATCAGTGTTTGCCAGGTGCTGGGGGAAAGTGAGGGATGAACTGTCAGAGCACAAAAGATTTTTAGGGCAGTGAAATTATTCTGTATGATACTAAAGATGGTAGATACATGTTTTTATGCATCACGTCCAAACTTACAGAATTTGCAACAAACAGCCAGAGAGAACCATAAAGTAAATATGCACTTTGAGCAATAATGACCTTCAGTGTGGTTCCTAGATTGTAAAAAACGTGTCTCTCTGGTGTGTTGTTGATAGTGGAGCAATGTGAGTGTGCAAGGTGGGGGGGGGGGGAGTATGGAAACACTGTACTTTCTGCTCAGTTTTGCTGTAAATATAAAGCTATTGTAAAAAACAAAGTCAGTTTTTAAAAGATCACTTGAACTTTACCTAAGAAATGCAAAAAAGGTAGCTTAATCATTTGTACCCTCGCGTTAATTTGAAATTTAAAAAATTAAAAATAAAAACATCCAAAAATATCAATCACAGCTTAAATGTATTATTTTCAAGGGAAACAAAAAAGGACACAGGATTTGAAATTGAAAAAGAGACCAAGAGGGATTTTCCAGTAAGTTTTGCTGTGAGGAGAAGCACACGACGGACGTGGCCAAGGCCTCAAGTCAATCCACTTCTTTTTGGGGAGGAAAGTTTTTATTTCCCCCAAGATGGTACGTATTGAAGAGAATGATGGGAAGTGTGTAAGCAGGAACACAATTTCCAAAGCAAAAGCCTCCTGTAAGTGAAAGGGGTAAGACCCAGGTGGAGGGGCGAAGAGGTCCGAATTTGGAGACAGGAGTCCAGGGAGAGTGATAAAAGACAGTCATTAACGTGGACGGTCATACGGAGAGGAGCCCCGAGAGAAGGACTTTATTGGAGAAATATCTGAGTCATTTATCTTTCAAGTTATTGGCACTCAAGACCATTTTGGTCTTACGTTTTCAAAACCAGGGATGCTAACTTGCCCAGGGAGTCAGATAAAAAAGCTGGGAAGTCAAAATCTAAATCTGGTTCAAATTTGTTATGAAAAGGGGACAATGCAACAGGAACACAGTTTTATAAACAGGAAATAAGATTTTCCTGGACAATATGAACAGATATTATCATATTTATGATGCACTGTAAATGGCAGAAATCCAATAAACAGTATTTATCTGCTTTGAAAAGTCCTGAAGAGAAAAACAGACATTTCTATATTGTGCTCTTGTAAAGCCATTTACCATATTTAGCGTTTGGTAGAACAATGACAATTAGCTTCTTTTTCATTCTTGACAGTTTTAAATTTTGTGAAATGTAGCCCTTCATATTTACTAACTTCCTAAGCTCTTACTTTGCTCAAAAGAATTTTCTCTATTTCCTTTCCTTACTCTGCAATATTGGTCAAAAGAATGAACCCCATTAAGTACAAGAACAATAGATGACATTATTGGTTATTTCAATGGCAGATAAATTAGTTTAGGGCAGTGCAGTGCCAATTCAGCTGTAAAGTGGTGCGATGTGACGCTGGGAGCTTCTGAACATATTTTATGCTTGACAGTAATAATATTGAATTAATATGTCTCTGCAAGGCTTAGAAAATCTGGTTCAAATTTAGCACAATTTATCAAGGTTTGTCAGAGTTATAAGAATTAACAAATCACGCTGTGACTTAAAATTAGCATTATGAATATTTAGGACCTGTTAAAACTGTGGGCTAAATATGTAAAATGTGACTGTCACCATATAAAAACAGTTTCAAACAGAAGAGAGGAAGGCTTATTATACAGTCCAATGTGGTACAAAGTATAGCATTTAATTTTGCTTTTGAGATCAGCGCCTATATAAATGTTTTCTTTTTAGTAATAGAAAGTCCCCCACATCTGCTGCCAAGATGTGAGTGAGCTCAGGATAGCTTTCTGTCCTACAGTCTGATCTTCACTTGCCTTAGTCATTCCTTTTAGGGAAAACATAAAGACATTTCATCCTTTTTAACAAGCAGAAGAGAGTCCTTCCAAGGAGTTTATCCTCGGTCTTCTGTAGACTCCATGGAGAATCGAAAGGTTATGTTCAGTTGTTTGAGCTGTTAAGTAAACAAAAGTGGAAACACAATTTTTTTGACAATTTATGGTATGTGACATACATTTGTCTCCTAAAAGTCAACTATCCACGTTTTTATTACAGAAAACTGTGAAGTTTTTGTTTTTATTTTACTTATTTAGTGTGGAATTTAAAATAAAAAAATAATTTACCAAAATGTGTAGAGTGGTTTTTCCTTTCAGCAAAATGAGGTCAAATAAATTGGATAGTATGATGGATGAGTGACTATGTCCGTGGAGAGCTTGTTAAAATGTAACTTATGGTAGGTAATAGGGTTGTGAACCTTGTGAAAAGCCGATAACTTTATTTTTCATGAAAAAAATACTTCTAAGTGGTGTTTTGTTATTGTGAAGTCTCTTTTTCTATTTATAAAGTCAAAAGTGAAGCTATTAAAATACTTTTAGCCAAAAAAGGTTTGTTTTTTTTTTCATTCTGATTGGAGTAGTTGCTTCATACAAGTCTTTTTTTCTTATCGAGTGTGAATTAGCTAGATAATTTACATTTTCATTTCATATTTTGCATGTGGTTTAATCATTGCTTAAATTCTGAAGCAATGCTTTTAAACATGTAGGGAACACTCCTATGCATATTTTAAACCTTGAAGTTTGTAGACGTTATCAATCAATAATGAACTGTTAGGGTTATTATTCCTTTGGAATATAGTTGACAAGCAATCTTTGCATTAAAAAAGACAGGAACTAAAGAAAAAAAAGTAAGGTAAAATAAGAAGTAACACATGATTAGAAGTGCAGTTTTGAGCAAGGTAGAGTAAATTAACATTAATGGTATTATGCAAATCAGATTTTTTTTCCTGAAATAATCAAAACATGATAATGTATAAAAATCAGTTATGACGAGTGAATTGCAACGTTGCAACGAGTGTGAAAAACAAAACCGACACCCAAACTATTTCTTTATAATTCTTTTAAGTAATAACCAAAACAGCTCTGACACATTTTTGAAGTGAAAATGAAAAGGAAATATCATGTATTTTTGAGGAGTAGCCCAGAAATGATGCCAGGAGTCTTTGACTGGAAAAAGCCTCAGGGAGACGCCCCAGGGAAAGCCCTGACATCTCTGGAGAGGGGTTGGTGGGGGACCCTCTCTGGATTCTCAGTCCTGAGCGAGAAAGAGGAGGAAACGGCACAGTTATTTGCCAGGCTTTCATTTCTCTGCGTGGAGTGAGGCTGGGACTTCTCCAGTGCTAGAAACGAGGGTTGCTTCCGGCTCCCCTGGGGTGAGATGTGCCACACAGGTGTGGGGGAGAGAAATCCTATCACATTACAAAGTCAGTTTTGCAGAAGATGGCGCGGGAATTCAGCTATTGACTCAGTCTCTCTGTCACGGTGTGTTTCTTTCATTTGGGGGCTCTGGATGCTCTCAGAGAGGTCAAAATAATCACAGTATGTCCCTGTTTTTGAGGCACAGAGAATATGTAGTAAGGGAGTGGAGAGAGAACACAAATGCAGTATTTGTTCGGAGATTTGTACTGTCAAATAGATTTATTTATTTATTTATTTATTTATTTATTTATTTATTTATTAGAAACAGAGTCCCACTTTATCACCCTCGGTAGAGTGCTGTAGCATCACAGCTCACAGTAACTTCCAACTCCTGGATTTAGATCATTCTCCTGCCTCAGCCTCCCAAGTAGCTGGGACTACAGGCACCTGCCACATTGCTTGGCTATTTTTTTGTTGCAGTTTGGCCGGGGCTGGCTTTGAACCCACCACCCTTGGAATATGGGGCCGGCACCCTACTCACTGAGCCACAGGCACCACCCCAAATAGATTTATTTTTAACACATCATTGTTTGCGATCAATAGTACTTGATTTTTATACTTTTGGGATGGGTATTGCTGAAGAAGAGGATTGTTGCATATGTGAGTCTGAATTTTTTGAAAGCTGATTTATAAGTTTCTTTAGGTTGTATGCTACCACGAATGATTAAACTTGCAACTCAGAGTTTATCTAATTTCAAATGTGTTTGCTGCAATTGGCAGACATGCCATAAACTCTCAAATAAAACATTTACAGCACACATTAATGGGATTTTGTCAGAAGGTGAAAATCGGGTACTAGAGCCCCAAATTGGAGCACAAGATATGTAATGTTAAATTTTAACGGAGCCTGACAGCTTTCACGTTAAATATAGTATTGTTGCTGTTTTCTCCATCTTTTTAATGGCAAAGAAATTAACCCAGAGAGTTTCTGTCAAATAATGTAAAAGGATATCTCAAATTTCCATATATGTTGGTTCACCTCGTGCATATCCAGGATGCTGGAAGTACATGCAAAATGGAATATTATTCAGCCATGAAAAGAGGAAATCCTGTTAGATGCTCCAGTAGGGATGAACCATAAGGACCTCATCTTGTGTGAAATAAACCAGTTCCAAAACAATAAAACTTCACGATTCCTCTGGGTGAGGCATGCGGAGTAGTCGCACAGAGCAGAGAGTAGACTCCATCACCTGGAGCTGGGGGAAGGAAGAAATGAGGAGTTACTGCTTGACAGGTATACAGTGTGAGATGAAAACTTTCTAGAAAATTGCTGAAGGCATCATGCTCACAGTAGTTCCCAGCTCTCCACAGGTGTCTCGTTTGTTAGGAGGGCAGATCTCCTGTCAGATGGCTTTTCCCACACACAACACCCTCCCCTCTACACACGCACACACACACACATGCACACAGCTAGTGATGAAAACCAGCATTTTTGTGGGGGGAAGCATAACTGTAATTTTTATGCTTTCATGTCTATATTAGTTTCTATGTAAACTATGATCATTTGAGTGACATGCCTATTTCAACCACAAAGTGTCCAGTCAAACACGGCTTAATAAACAAGGAGATGGTGCTAAACCTGATGTAGAACGGAGTAGACGGAACTGGCTGGTGTGATCTCCGCCTGTTCTGAGATTAAACGCTGTGCTAACGTGGGTGTTTCCCTAAAATTCAAAGCAATGGGATCAGGGGAGGTATGTGGCAAAACACACGTCTGCCATGAATATACAAGGTACAGTTCTGAACTCGGGTAAGTGTAAATCATCATCTTTTAAAATTTTTTCTTCTATTTAAATCTGGCTCCCTAAATTCTATTGACTCAATCTTGGAAATGATGTTATAATGATTAGGAAATAACATCCTTGACAGATCAAAACTGCCTTAAGAATTTATCTTCTGGTGTAAACCAATCATGCTGGTTTTATCCCCTTGCAATCCAATGACTCTTGTTTTCAAATGCCCTTCCCCAGATACACACCAGATGCCTATACTGTGTCACGCTAATGTGAACTCCATCTCTTTACTTGCTGTCTGTGATGTGAGAATTTTCTCATCAACATACTGGAGAAAGTACCATTATTGTCCTTGTGTAAAGTGTGAAGACAATGTTGTCAGTGGTTTGGTATTTTCGGAAGTTTGGTCCTAGAGAGTTCCTATAGTAACTGGTTGCCTGGCTTTGGGGTAATGTTAGCTGAGAGCTTTTCCTTCTACAGCAAAAGACTGTATCGTTGAGAGACTGCTTATTGCTTTAGTATCTCATTCTACTCAGCCCTCCACCTACTATATAGCCTTTCCTGATAAATCCTACTATTTAATCCTTTTATAATTGCTATTTCTTTCTCCCGAATGGGTCTTTTTCATGTGTTGAGAGGTCAGAATTGCACCAGTTAATTTAAGAAATGTGTCGCCCTGTACACAGTTTTTGCAAAGAAAACATTCCTTTAAAAAGAAATTTTTGTCCTTTTCTTTAAATTCCTTCAAATGTTTTATGCTACATATTTACATTTTATTACATGGCTTCCTCTGGAAAAGATATATGGCCGTGTTGTTGCACAGCTTGCAAATTCGACATGAGATTCCTCTGTGGAAGCCTGCAGATGTGCAGAAATTAAATACAGTAGAATTATGTAGGAAATGAATGATCTGTAAGTTCATTTGAAAGGCCCATAGGTCCCCCCCTTCCAAACTGGGATACTTTCCGTGATATGCTGCATTGATTTTCTTGTATGTCACATTACATTGGGTTTGTATGTCTCATTATGCGATGTTATCACTTTATGGTGCTGTGCCTTACGTGGTGCCACTGTGAGCATAATGTAATGTGATGCGCCACGGCTGTGAAATGCCATTAAACTATGACACTCCAGAGAGTTAGTGAATTATGCTATGTCACTATCACAGCTCCAGAAGACATGGAGAGCTGCAGGAGGCACTGGCCTTGGAGGATTATCTGAATCTGTTTTATCTCCCTCATTTGAGTCATGCAAAGCTGTTTGCTGGTATAATTACAAACTCTGCTAATACCACCACCATTTGAATTTCTACCAAGAAACTCACCTGTCCCCAAAATGGTTGGTGTTATATTTACTTTTTCATGTCAGCAATTATGGAGTAATAATGAAAGAAAGTATCCTGGGTCATCTGACCCAATATTTTCCTTGTGTTATGCAAAGAAAGGACAGACCGGCTCTTCCCGGGAAGTCTGTGCAGAATGCTACAGAAACAATTCATTTGTCTGTGATTATCATTTATTACAGGGCTGGCCTCCCAGTTTTTTGCTTCCTCAGGAATCCTCTAGTCCACCGATACCTTCAAAGACATATAACCTTGGGCTTTTCTTCTTTTAAGGCAGGGATATTCTTCAAGAACTCTCATGTCGTCAACAGCGCTGAGCTGGAAGCAGACAACCTTCAGGCTCATTCACAGTCTCGGCATCTTCAATTAAAAAGGGAATATCCCTTTAAAACCAGTTTTTACTGAGAGCCTTTCGAAATGGAATCAACTGTGAAAACTACCATTTTTATTAAAGGAAATGACGGCTTTGGTTTCATTTAGAGACTGGATGACAAACCGACAATGACATTTGAAGATATGGAATTCCACTTCATTTTAAGACATATTTTACTTAATATAGCATTTTTTTGATTCCCACAATAAGTACATGTATTATTATTATATTAGATTAACCTGCTCCCTCTGTCATTCTTTTAAATTCTGTCACAGAACTGATTCCTTATTCCAGCTGTTCCTTCACCATGGCCAGAGGATTGGGGGGGGGAGTTCTACTTGGTTGTTTATCATAAGTGCAAAAGCAACGTCAATGGTATCAGTCTGGGCAAAATAAGCCCATGGTTCTGACTGTAACAAAAGATTCAGAGCCACTAAAAGCCACGGTATTAGTTTTTTTTTTTTTTTTTTTTCTTTTTTGACAAGTGGAATCAACATCCCTCATTTGAAAATGTGTCAAACGGTCTATAAAACCAGTGTATGCTGCACAATGATCACATTAATGTACACAGCTATGATTTAATAATTTAAAAAAAGGAAAATTCTCTTTCAGCCTAGATTCAAAGAAAGGGCCTATGGAAGGCACGGTCAGCTCCCTAGGAAGTTGTGTCTCTCCAGGGTCCCGAACTCCTCATAAGACAAGCGTCGTCTTTCATTTTTCTCTGACTTTCCTCTTCCATGTTTCGCCCCTTATGGGCGGAAATGTAACATAGCTTCATAGTTGTCAGGTTTTTTTGTTTTTTTTTTTTCCTTGAAGATCATGGGAAAGAAGATGGTGAAATGACTTTCTTTTATATTTATCTACATACTTCCACAATTGATAAATTTTCCGAGTCACTTGAAATGCCCCCTCTGCTGTGCTGATGAAAAACAAAAGGTGTCAATTGCAACCTTGTACTTTTTAAAAACTTGACCTTGACTCTGGCATTATTCAATCATAAGAAGATTTTTTTGTTAAGTCTGTTTAGTTTGATATATTTTGTCAATGAATGCTTGCATTCCAGTTTTTCATGTGAACTTTTACATGCTTATATTATTTATTATGACATTAATAACTTTGAAATTTCACCCACTGCACTCAGATTACTGGTGTGATAATATATTGTAGGAGTATTGCTAATTAAAGGAGTTCCTGCTTATTAAATTGGTTTTATTGATTCTGGTTTATCTCCATAGGACACAATTCTTTCATGGAAACAGATGTCGTGGATCTAGTCCTACATTGTGAGTAACTACGTGTAAAATAGTTTCACAGTTGGGATAAGTGTTGTTCTCCTGGGTACCTTGCCTGTGTGTGTGTGAGTGTGTGTATATAAATCAGACAAGAAGACTGTGAGCTGGACCTGTCCAGGTAGGTAGGGACCCATGCATGGCTCATGGAACCCACTCTTTTCCTAGTTTGACTTAACAATCCTGGGATACCTGAAATACATAAGATTTCACTTCTACTTTTGGCCAATGTTTCTGTATTAGTTTTCTATTGCTACATACCAAATTACCATAAACTTAGTGACTTCAAAACATTATCCTTTGATTATTTCACATTTTTTCGTGGATCAAGATTCTGATTGAGGCTTAGCCAAGTCCTCTGTTCAGTGTGCCCTTGAGTGAGAATCAGGATGTTTTCTGGGCTGTGGCATCATTCAGAGGCTTCAGTGTGGAAGAATCCACTTCCAAAATCACACAGGTATTGGCCCACCGTAGATCTCTGTGGCTGTGTAACTGGGGGTCTCAGTCCTTACTGGTGGAGGCCACTCTCAGATCCTGGAGGCTGCCTGCAGTCCTCAGCTCTGTGTCCTGCCCCAGAGACTGATCACAACGTGGCTGTTTGCTTCTTCAGGGTCAGCGAGATAATCTCTCCCTCCAGACAGCTAAAGGAGACTCTTACATAGTGGGACATAATTGTGGGGGTTACAAATCTCCTTTGCTGTATTCTGTTGGTTAGAAACAAGCCAAGTTTCCACCTCCACACAAGTAGAGTGATCACACTGGTGCCATGCACTGGGGTCTGTCTGAGGGTGTGTACACGACACGTCCCTACCCCACCACATCAGGGAACTTACTTAGTGAAAAATTCACCAATCACCTATTTCATCAGCATTTTTCTTTGTTTCACATGCAAGATAGTTTGGCCTTACCTACATTTTCCATGATGCTATTAATATAATAAGGGCACTTTGTGAAAGCAGCCAGGTCAGCAGGAAATTTTGAAACTTGAGAAAAAATGTGATTTTTAGTCCTTTCTTCTTATTGCTACCTCCACTAGAGCATTGTCAGTATTCTTAGGCTTTTCCAAGCTTAAATGCATAATTTTTAAGTAGAGTATTCCATCCTATATAAAATAGTGAAATAATGATAACAGTAATAGTGCCAGTGGGTGTTATTTGCCTTGTGTGGTCCCCTGAATATCGCCATTAACTCCGCATTGCATTGTTGAAATGTAAGCTTCACAATGTCCATTTTCTGTGATGAGAAAACTATAACTAGAGTTTAGTGTATGTGGCCAAAAAAAAAAAAAAAAAAGTAGCAAATTAGAAAAATGAATGTTTTAACTAAAGTCTGACTGAAATCTAAGCACTTGTTTGTACTCATTACAGGTGCTTTGGGAGTGTTATAATTGATAAGTGTTCCCAAGAAAAATTATCATTTTTTTCACTTAAAGAAATTTTTCTGAACTTAAAATCGAGTAATTTTTTTTTTTTCCTTTTTGATGTGGACACATATCAAACAGGTGCAATTCTGAAATTCCAGGGCTGCCCCTCCGCCCCCGAGCCACGGCCCTGATCTTCTTACAGTCTGTGCTGGATGACGCTTTGTTTCCTGGGCTCTTCTGTGAACTGTAAAGATGTTTAACATCATCTCTCACTCTACACACTGCCAAAAGTCTTGTGAGGTGAGGGCGGAGAGGTGAGGACCAGTCTCTTCAAAGCCAACGTTAACTGTTAGCTCTGAGCTCTTCTCCTGTGAGTATTTTTTAAGCCCAGATAAATGAAAATTCTAAATATGACATGGTGTCTGCCATTTTTCATTCATTTACACCTTCTCAATGCCAATATTTTTCCATGATTACCTGCATTAACTTGTCATTTAAGTGATTAAACTATTTTGTTTATCAGATTTTCAAACAGTGGTTTGGGCACCCAGTGACTTGAAGATCTGGAAAGGCAATCTCGTCAGGATTAAGACTTAGGCCTCCAGAAAGGATCTACCTCCCTGGGCAGATGGAGAACGCACTCTATTCTCATTAGACTTACCCAAGAATTAATTCCTTAATCCCATGGTAGATGTAACAACTCCTGCCATACAAGTACAATATCGGACCTGGAACTAAAAACTTAAGTCACGGGCGGCACCTGTGGCTCAAAGGAGTAGGGCACTGGCCCCGCATGGTGGAGGTGGGGAGTTCAAACCCATCCCCAGCCAAAAACTCCAAAAAAAAAAAAAAAAAAAAAGTCCTAAAGACACATGGCCTGATAAAACATGATCGTCAGATGAACTTGTGTATCCTTCCCATGCTTGCTCTGAAAAGCAACTTTAATCTCAACACCTACCCAACCTTTTTTTGCCTTAATAACCTTTCTATCTCTGTTGATGACTAAATTGAACTAGATTTGCTCCATGACTAACAGAAGAAATTGGTATTTGGGTATTTGTATACCTCCCTTAGAATAGCAACATAAATAAGTATCTTCCTAATTATCTTAGACCTTACTAATTTTATAGTACATCTAACCTAGAAAATAAAGCCAATGTTTATGGATAGATGGACTCCTGCATCCTAAGCTTCTAACATCAAATTTAAATGAAAAAAGTAGAGAGGAAAAAAGAAAAAAAAAAACAAAACATTTAAAGTTTAAAGTTGTGTGATACACTTTTTGGGGGTGGACACAACTATAAGAGGGACTTTATCTAACAAATGCAATCCTGTAACCTGGTTCTTTGTACCCTCAATGAATCCCCATCAATTAAAGAAAAGTTTACAGGCATCTAGTATAGTATGATGCACACATTTAGTACTTTCTCAGTAGTTTCTTTGCAAAAGATACATCAAAATGATAAATGATATTTTTGCTTGCAGTTTTTTCTCATTTGGAAATGTAAGCATTTAGTTCTAATTCTTGTTTATTTTGCTGGGGAAATTTTCTCAACCATTTTTGTCTTTTTAATTCATATAAATGTTCTTTGATTTCCCTTCATTAGTATGCTTATTTATGTCTTTGGTGTGTTAGTTAAGCAAACTCACTTTCAGAAAAATGAAGTTAGATCCTTAATCTTATTAATGATCTTGGAGAAGTGAAAATCTGTGTTAATTCTGAAGAAACTGAATATAAACTTGCCTTTGCATTATTCTTGAAAAGCTGAAAACTGCTAAAACATAATAATGTAAATCAGAATAGACTGTAAATATTTACTCTCTTACGAGAGTAAATCAAGGGAGTAATTGTAGTGATAGCAAAGAGTCTGTGTGTTTACACAAGGGAGTTAAGTAAGGGACTTCTAAGACAATGCTGTCTGTAAACTGAGGATGAAGCTTATCTTGGAATGGTTCCAGTTTACTAAGTCTACTTTTATACACTGATAAAATTAACTTTATAAATCAGATTACAGTTCAATAAAGTTGTAATGTTATTTGCCAACATATTCCTAATCCACAAGGATCTTTTCCCACAGACCCTTATTCATTGCTTTCCCTCATACAGGTACACAAAGCAGAAAGGGTACATCATTGGCTGTGTAGGGTCCCCCTCTTTAGTGACCAAGCATGACAATTGGACATAAACCCTAAATTCTAACCAAACCTTTTGTTTTACTAACTAACACATGTCAGTGTCAAATTGGCAGTCTACTCTGGGGTTTGGTGTGCTCCTGGCCAAGAATGACTGGACGCACGGAAAGAAAGGTGATTACGGGAAAAAATGGACTGAGGAAGGGTAAGACACAGTCACCTCTGTGACACATGGTCCCCCAAGAGCCTGGTTCTGGTCGGGGCTCTCCATTGAGCCACTTGGATGAATAGCTAACAACATGATAATTAACCTTAGGTTACTCTAGGTCAGCGGTTCTTAACCCCACAGGAGCTGTGTTCAAGGGTCGAGGCATGAGGAAGGCTGAGAACCACTGCTCTAGGTCGAGGCATGAGGAAGGCTGAGAACCACTGCTCTAGGTCGAGGCACGAGGAAGGCTGAGAACCACTGCTCTAGGTTGAGGCATGAGGAAGGCTGAGAACCACAGCTCTAGGTCGAGGCACGAGGAAGGTTGAGAACCACTGCTCTAGGTCGAGGCACGAGGAAGGCTGAGAACCACTGCTCTAGGTCGAGGCAAGAGGAAGGCTGAGAACCACTGCTCTATGTCGAGGCACGAGGAAGGCTGAGAACCACTGCTCTAGGTCGAGGCACGAGGAAGGCTGAGAACCACTGCTCTATGTCGAGGCACGAGGAAGGCTGAGAACCACGGCTCTAGGTCGAGGCATGAGGAAGGCTGAGAACCACGGCTCTAGGTTGAGGCATGAGGAAGACTGAGAACCACTGCTCTAGGTCGAGGCACAAGGAAGGCAGAGAACCACTGCTCTATGTCGAGGCACGAGGAAGGCTGAGAACCACGGCTCTAGGTTGAGGCATGAGGAAGGTTGAGAACCACAGCTCTAGGTCGCGGCATGAGGAAGGTTGAGAACCACTGCTCTAGGTGGTTTTCCAAAGGCCATCGTGCCTGGGCTGCCTGGTCTGTGGGCTGGAGAGTTTCCTGCAGATTGCAGGGTGTTGTTCCTCCTGCCCACAGGCATGGCAGCTGCTGGGACAAGATGAAGGTGTGGCAGCACCAAGTTGGGGAAACTACCCTCCTCTTCTTTCTCAGATGTGGCAATTGCTGGAGACCGGAACAAGATGGGGTACCCACCTTTGTCCCTACGGGAGCTGGAAGTTCCTTTTTATCTTCTTAAAGATTGTGCGTAGATTTTATTTGCATGTTTATATCCTATTGCTCTCCAGTTCTGGCTCTTATATTTGATCTAAAATCTTAGTTTTAAGGAAACATAGTTCCCATTTTTTTTTTTTTAACATTTATGTATTTATTTATTTGAGACAGAGCCTCAAGCTGTCACCCTTGGTAGAGTATCCTGGCATCACAGCTCACAGCAACCTCCAACTCCTAGGCTCAAGTGATTCTCCTGCCTCTGCCTCCCAAGTAGCTGGGACTACAGGCGTCCGCCACAATGCCCAGCTATTTTTAGGTTGCAGCTGTCATTGTTGTTTGGCGGGCCCAGGCTGGTATTGAACCCTCCAGCTCAGGTGTATGTGTCTGGTGCCTTTGCCGCTTGAGCCACAGGCAATATCCCATTTTTTTCAATGTATCAGTCTTTCTTTCTCCTCATCCCCCTCTTCAGCATGCCCATGCCCTAATTAGAGATCAAGCTTCATGTCTCTATCAATCAGGTGGTCTCTTATGCTATCATAAAAACAATGACCTTGACATTTCAACAGCCTAACCAAGAAGGGTTTTATTCTTGCTCTTGCTGTGTGCTTAGCAAGTGTCACTGAAAATTCTTTCCTGCCTTATTGACACTTTGGTTCCTGGGCTGGTGGAACAACCTCTATCTTAAACTTATCTCTTTGGCAGAGAGGAAGACACAGCAGTAAATCTCTCACCATCTCTTCAGCTTTTCTACCAAAGTGACACCTTTTGGGCAAAAAGTTACCGAATCACTCCTTCCATCTATGGCACAGACAGCACGATTATAACTGCGCCCTGTAGGGGAAGTAGAAATATTCCTGGGCGGCACTAATGAGATGTGTGAACTAGGGATAAAAAAAACCTGCTGTTCTCTCCTCTCCTTTATACAGCAACACGCAAGCAAGGGCAAAAAAACTGCTGTCCTCTCCTCTCCTTTATACAGCAACACACAAGGGCACAAAGGGTATAAGATGAACCCCCAATAAATACTCTTATCCTGAAAAGGGGAGAAAGGAGGGAGGACAGCACCTGTGGCACCTGGAATGTCACTGAACTGGTACCCTGGCTGGTTCTCCTTTAAGGCTGGGCAAAGTCCTTGTTTACGCTCTGGTAGTTCTTTGAAGGTGCTTGCCCGTCCACCAGTGTCCAGGACTCTTCCTGTCTGACTATCCTACCTGGCCACCTCTGAAGCTGGAGGATTTGGCCTTCGTGGGGACTCAGTAACTTTGTCAGCCAGCTTTCAATTTTCCCACTACCAAAGGGCCAAGGGTCAGTATATGTCTTAAATTGTCTTCTTCAGTTCTGGCAAACTGGAGTTTTGATAATAAAACATTCTCGGAACTAAGTCAGTTTTTGGATTTGATTGCAATGTGGCTCTTTGTACCAGTGAGTCTTCTCAGTTTCATTTGAGACAAACTTTGCCTATCTGCTCTATGAAATGTCTTGTCCCTGTGGCTCTCTCCTCTCTCAACCTCCCTGCCTTTCTCTCCTTATTTCTACTTAATTATGTGTAGATAAGCTGACCAGGCTTTACTTTAGAGAAAGCATCACACATGCACTCTCCTCTGCCCTGGATATTCAGCCCAACTGAAACAAGGTAGTGTTCGCTTCACTTTCAGTTTTGCCTTTACTCCAACCCTGTATATGGAGTTATTCTTTGCTGCTCCTGCACCTATTCTGAATACCATTTCTGTGATGCCAGCTGACAATGAAAGGATACCTTAGTCAAGGTTTTTCTGTTGCCAAAACCAAAACTGAATCTGGCTGATCAAGCAGAAATGGTGTCTATTCAAAGAATATTGGGTAGCTTACAAAATTTTTGGCATGAAAGAACCATGCTTCAGGCTAAGTTTCCAGGAATCATGCCAACCTCTTTCCTGCAGAGTCCATCTGATGAAACATGTCTGACACGACCAGCCCTTCACAGAGCAGAGTCAGAGCAGCCATCACTCCACTGCCTGAGTGAAGCTGGGTCAGTCCCAAGGAATTGGGGTCACCACTGCCCACATAATTGGATGCTGTTGCCACTATTGCCCTTGGGAACAGAATACATTTTTGATGAATATACTTCCTATTGTTTTTGACTTAAATTGAAGTTCTTGAGAACTTGTCCGAGTTGTACCTTTAGGGGGGTCAACTCATAAGTCTGGGAATGAATCAAACATGGTGAAGATGCTCAAAAAGTGCTTGGCAGAGGAAATAAACAATAACTATCTCATATTCTTCTCTATATTGAAGATGTAGTGGCTCCTTTCTAACACTGAAAAAAAAAAAAGAAAGAAAGAAAAGAACAATTATGTCATCTAATGTGGATTCTAGAATTTCACAAGAATTCTATTTGTTACCTATCTTGTATGCCTCAGATTTTCAAATTATAATAATTTCTAATGAGGATCCACACCCAATTGTGTTATGCTAATAACAACTAATAAGGACATTTATAGGTGGAAAATCATTTTCTATATCTTTACTAAAACCCTTCAATTTTAGTGTCATTATTACCATCACTTCACAGGACAGGAAATAAGTGTAGAGCAGCTTTGTAACTTGCTCAGAATTGATTTCTTCTTCATAGCAGAGCTGAGAACTGAGTCCAACCTTTTTGTTTCACAATGTTTTCAATATATGAAATTGCAATTATGCAGTGATACTAAAAAGAGGATAGGAATGGAGGATGTGAGATACAAGAAAACCAAGCTTTATTCATGTGGATGGGAGGGTTACAGTGAGATAGGAGAATACGAATATGGGTATTCTGTCATGATACAGTGCTGAGAACCCGAATTATCTATACCATAATGCAAGTCCACAGAGAGAAATAAAGGGTTTGTGAGAAGAGAGATAAATCAACATGATGCACCTCATCATTATTTGAAGACTCCATATTGTCTGTTTAATAAACTCTCATCATTTCTGGAAATTTTAGCCAACATTAATATTATACCCAATCAGCACCCTAAAAGACATGTTGGTTGTTTTCTTTAAATTCAGGTTTTTGGGTTTTTTTTCTCCCTTGTGAAGTTAATTAGTTCTTTAAATATTAGCATTTCCTAATAGCAGCTTTCACTGTTAGTATTAAGATCCACTCATGGGCTTTATTTTTTTTTATATTTATTTATTTATTTATTTTATTATTATTATTATTAAATCATAGCTGCATACATTAATATGATCGTGGGGCATCATACACTAGCTTCATAGACCATCTGATACATTTTCATCCCAATAGTCAACATAGCCTTCCTGGCATTTTCCTAGTTACTGTAGCATGATATTTACATTTCACATTTGCTGAGTTTCATCCTTACCCTTGTAAGATGCCCCGTAGGTGTGATTCCACCAATACCCCTCCCCCAACTCCCCTCCCCCTCCCTCTTCTCCCTTTCCCCCTTTCCCCTATTCTTAGGTTGTAACTGGGTTTTAAACAATTAAAAACATTGTTTTAAAATTTGTCAGACCCTGTTGTCCTCATCTTTTGCCCAACAGCACTGTGGTTTTTTTTTGTTTGTTTTATAGTTTTATTTACCAACTACTGTTGCCTGCTGACATCCCTTAAATAAATCTTTGCCTTTTATAAAAGGCTTATGATGTTTCTTGAAAAATGAAGTGGAAGAAGGTGAAAATTGCCTCAATGTTAATTCATCTCTTAGATACTATGAGCTGAGCAGAAGTTCAACTATTTTAAGTTATGTTTTGATTAAGAAATTGAGGGCATCTGCGGTTGGCCCCCTCTGACCACCATTGTCTTTCCTCCTCATGTCGAGTCGGTCACTGATTCTGACCTGCTTATTTCAGTTCCACAGCATATACTGAAATTTCTGCAGTGCATTTTATTGCTAAAGGAACACAAAACTCCTCTCAAGCCCTGCTTCCAACATAGCTCATGTGACGGCTCCTGAGAGGTGCTGTAGTCTGTAAGAACATTCCTGGTTCCAATCACTTTATTGGATAGGAGAGGCTGTGGTGCCTCAGTAATGCACGTGGCTTCCTGACTTCCGAAAATTAATTAGGTTTTCTCTCTTTTTAAAACTCACCCGGTTTTTAAACAAAGACTTTACTATATATTATATTAGATTTCCAATTTATGTGTCATATTGTATTCTTCACATTAGATTCATTTAGACATTGGGATTGCATGGATCAAGTTATTACTTAAATGTCATGGTGAATTTGGTCCTACAGAGAGTTCTTATTGGAGGGAGAAGCTTATTATTTTTATCATGTTGCCCCTTTCACTCTATGTCTTGGATTTTTTATTTTTGTTTGTTCCCTAACTATAATTACAGACTCAGGATGTTCTGAAAGTTGCAGGAAATGTTTGAAACACGTGATTCAATTTGTGTATGTGTGTGTGCAGGGGGTGGGGGGAGGTTGAGAGCATTATTTCAACCTTCAATGAAATTTTATATTTACTTGATGGTTACATGGCTTTTGTTCTCTTAAATATCTTAAATTCCTGAGGCTTACTGTTGAGCCTCCCATGAGAGCTTTCCCCCAGCATCCCTACTTCATTTGGTTATCTTATTTACCATGATGATGCATTATCTTTTTTATGCAGATGATATACTGATTTATCTCTTTCACTGAGCTTTTCTGCAGCAATTTTAAAACCCTCAGGCTGGCAGACTAAGATTAAAGACTAAGGGACCCAGTATTTCCACAATAAGGGAGGGGAGGGAGGGGAGAGGTGAGGGGAGGGAGGGGAGAGGAGGTGGAGGGAGGGGTATTGGTGGGATTACACCTGCCGTGCATCTTACAAGGGTATATGCAAAACTTAGTAAATGTGGAATGTAAATGTCTTGGCAGTAACTAAGAAAATGCCAAGAAGGCTATGTTAACCAGTGTGATTAAAATGTGTCAAACGGTCTATGAGGCTAGTGTATGATGCCCCAGGATCATATCAATGTACACAGCTATGATTTAATAAAAAAAAAATTAAAAAAAGAAAAGAAAAGAAAAAAAAAAAAGGGGAACTAAATGATCTAGCTTTTCCAGATCTTTGTTGAGCTCTGTGGAGAGTTGGTTGTAAAAGTGGGTTAATGTGCTAATACCTGCAGTGCCCATGCCAAGTCCAGCCACTGTGTCTGTTCAGAGGAGTACAGGCAGCAAGGCAGCTCTTTTTCATCTGGAAGGAGGAGGATGCATCAGGGCCTGAGTTAGAGAGGAGTCATTCACAAAAGAGACTTGGCTGGGTGAGGAACGCTCAGGTTCAGAGACCAGAGTGGTCATCGTCGTGCAGGCACTGATAGACGGAGCAGCTGCAGAGGAAAAACATTCCTGGAGGAGCACAGGAGGAGTTAGACAGGGAAAAGTTGAGTTGAGGGAACAGAGATCAGGCTTTATAAAGCCTACAGACTCTCCAGTACTGGTGAGATTGAAGCAGGTTAAATTGGGGGAGGCTAGGGGTGAAAAGTCCATAGTTATGGGGCTAAACAGAGCTGTGCTACTTTCTGCTAGAATGGAAGAGTTGTATGTGTCGGGAGTATGGGATTGAAAAGATTTTGATATAGAGAAAGACACATCTGGCATCCTACGGGGGAGAGAGAGAAAAAGAGTTCAGGGCAGCTGAGGAGGAGGTGTTTAAAAGCTGGGGAATAAGGGAGTGTTGCTCAATGAGGTCTATGAGGTCTCATCCTTTATATAGGATGGAGGGGTTGTACTGGAGAAATGAGCTTGTTTATGGTCAATGAGTCTAATTCTTTATAGAATGGAGGTGTTGTACTGGAGAGAGGAGCTTGTTTATGTTCAATGAGTCTAATCCTTCATATAGGATGGAGGGGTTGTACTGGAAGAGAAGAGCTTTTTTATGAGCTGTCCTGTTTCTTCCTGGTGTGCTATGTCCTGGGTTCCTCCTCTAGCTGATAATCTGACATGTGTGAGGTATGTCCAGCAGACAGTAGTCCCAACTCCACCTCTGGGGCATACAATGCCTGTTACTTTGCTGGTCCAGTACCTGTTTCCTCCATAAGAACATGCAGAGGCTTTGGTAACATCGTAACAGTGTACTGGCATTTAAGTGTGGCTAGCGAAAGAATCCGGTGTAGTTGACATGGGAATGGGGGTTGGTAAGGTACTCATGGAGATAACGAGGTTTGGTAAGACAACCTGTGCATTCATTTGGGGTTGATGGGGAGGGGAGAAGGGCCAGGATTGAGAGGAGGGGTAGCCAGAAGGAAAAGGAGTGGGAAGAGGAAAAGTTGGGTTTCTTCAGGGGGAAAGTCTCAGGAGGTGCCTCGTAGCCACAGATCTTTAAAGGCTTCAAAGAGGTCATTCCAGCTTTGAACATGGGAGAGTAGCCAGGCATCTCGAGAACAGTTATGGAGAAAAAGGGAAGAATGGGGAAGAATGTTAGACATTTATGAGAAAGTAGACTCTTCAGGGGTCCTGGTGAGTTTCAAGGTGGTGGGAGGATAGTAATTGCGATTCTCAGTGGGTGGGTCTTTCAGTGCTAGAACTTTTTCCATAGGACACAGCTTTATTTGGGATCGGTGGATCTAGACTATAGGAGTCCAAGAGGTGAACAGCCACGGGGGTGCCATAGAGAACGGTGTGAGGGCCTGTCCACTGAGGGGATGGTGTCCTGTGGGGCAAGGGAGATTTGAGGAAAACTTGTCCTGCTAATTAATCTCTGACTTTCTCTGCTGAGGGTTGGGGGCAATAGCTGATTTGTTGTTTATCTAAGTTCATCCCTGGTTTCTTGGAAGATGGAAAAATAGTTTCCTATGATAGATTCTGGAGAGGGTCCAGGGCCCAGAATAATAGTTTTGCCATACGTTATTTCAAAAGGGCTATAAAAGAGGGGGTTTGTTGTGGTGCATCTTACAATGGTATATGTGAAACTTAGTAAATGTAGAATGTAAATGTCTCAACACAATAACTGTGAAATTGCCAGGTAGGCTATGTTAACCAGTGTGATATAAATGTGTCAACCTGTCTGTGAAACTAGTGTATGATGCCCCATGATCATACCAATGTACATAGCTATGATTTAATTAAAAAAAAAAAAAAAAAGGGGGGGGGTTTGTAAGGGGTAAAAGGATGCGAAAGAGCTTAATCCAATCTTGTTTGTGTTGGAGTGCTAATTTGGTGAGATGCTGTTTAAGGACGGTGTTCATTTGTTCTACTTTCCCTGATGATTGGGGTGGTGAGGCGCATGTAAGCGCCCCTGAACTCCTGGGGCTTGCGAGGTTTGGGAGGTGATCTGGCTAATGAAAACTGGGCCGTTGTTGCTCTGAATGGAGTTGGGGAGGCTGAATCTAGGAACAATGTGGTGGAGGAGGGTGGAGACAACTTCATGGGTTTTCTCGCCTGTTGTGGGGAAGGCTTTGCCCCACACTGAGAAGGTATTGACCCAAACTAGAAGAAATCTGTATTTTCATACAGGAGGCATGCGGATCTGGGGGTTTGGCCCTGGGCCTGATGTGTAGGAATAAGGGGATGTTTCTATGGTCTCCTGGGGTGAGACCCAGGTGCAGATTGTGCAAGACTAAGTTATCTGTTTTGAAAGGGAAGATAGTCATGGGTGAGAAAGGCCTGAAGCCAAGAAGAAGGCTTTCCTGGAGGGAAGAGAGGATATTTTGTGTTTGGGAAGAAGGAAGAATAAATTTTCCCTGTTGAAGGAACCATCTTCCCCGTGTGGGAAGGTGCTGGTAATTGTCCTGTTCTTTTTGGGTGTCTATACTGGACAGAATTTACCAAAAGACAAGTACTGACCTTCTGGGCTGGGGTGGGGTGTAAGGGCGTTGAGCGGCCTATTTGGCTTCTACGTCAGCTTTTTGGTTGCCTTTGGAAATTGGATGTTTTATTTTGGTGGCCTTTCCACTGGATGATGGCCACTTCCTTTGGGAGAGTGGCTGCATTCATGAGGTTTTTAATGAGGGTGGCATTGAAATAGAGGAGCCTTGAGTGGTAATGAATCCTCTTTCTTGCCATATGGCTGCCTGGTGATGAATTATGTGGAAAATATACTTAGAATCTGTGTACATGTTAATGGAGTGGGCTCGTGTGAGTTGTAAGAGTTCTGCCTATTTGGGGTGGGGTTCAGTAGTAGAGGTGATAATTCGGGGAGAAGACTCAATGGCAAAGCCTGCTTTGGCAGTAGAGTGAGCAGTGGGCTTAGAACTGCCGTCAATAATAGGTGAGGGAGACGTTGAGAAAAGGGTGTAACATTCCTGTGACTAAAGGCCATCCATTGTGGAATGAGTTCTGAAAAGTGTGAGTGTCACGTGAGTGGAGGGCGGCTAATGGAGACGAGGGGGGTTATCTGCAGGGCCAGGGAGAAAGTGAAGTTCTGGGTTTTCTATGAAGAGGTTCAGGAGCTGGAGGAAACGAGGTGTGGAAGATAAAGGTAAGTGTTAGTGTTTCAAAATGGATGGAATGTCTGGCAGACGCCTGTAGTCCCAGCTACTTGGGAGGCTGAGACAAGAGCATCACCTAAGCCCAGGAGTTGGCGGTTGCTGTGAGCTGTGATGCCACAGCACTCTACTGAAGGCAATAAAGTGAGACTCTGTCTCTAAAAAAAAAATTAATTAATTAATTAATTAGATGGAATGTTATGAGGGGTAAATAGATACATGGGGCACGAGGAGTAAGTTTCTGGGCCTCCAGGAAAAGGAGGGACTTGGCTTGGAGGCAAGGGGGCCAGCCTAGGACTGTGAATTCTGTTTTGAGAGGAGTGCTATTCGGAGGTGATTATCGTGAGGTTTCTGCATTAGGACTCCTACTATACATCTTGATCTTCTGACATTGAGAGGTAAAATTGATAGCGAGGATTGGGAAGATGGAGGGAGACTTCTTGGAACTGAGGATTGTAGACAGAGGAAGGAACTCAACCAAAGCTGGTTTGGGTCTAAGAGGTCGGTTGGGAGACCTTTAGTGGTGATGTACAGAGGCTTAGCCAAGGCCGGGAAATTGGGAATCAAGGCTCTAAAATATCCTAGAACCCCCAGGAAGAAGAGGAAGTCATTTTTTGCTTGGGGAAGGGGTAATGAGGAGCTGGCCTGAATGTGGTCAGGGGGAATGGGTTTTTCTCATTCCTGCCAGAGGATACCCGAAGTATCTGACAGAGGGAGAGGTTAACTGGGCTTTGGAAGGGGACACTATAACCCTTGGTGGCAAGGAAAGGGAGTAGATGAGTGGCATTCTTCCAGGAGGCAGTGGAGGAGGGGCTGCGTAAGAGAAGGTCACCTACATCACGAAGAACTGTGGGATTTTTCAGTGAAGTTAACTGCCGGAGGTCGGCCTGAAGTGCCTGACCAAAGTAATGAGGACTGCCTCTAAATCCTCATGGGAGAACTGTCCAGTGAGTTGCTGGCTGGTGGAGGCATCAGGGTTGGTCCAGGTGAAGGCAAAGGGGAGTTGAGCGAGGTCCAGGATGGGGATGGTAGAAAAGGCATCTTTGTGATCTGAAACTGTGTAGTGAGAAGTAATGGAAGGAATGGCAGATAGGAGGTATAGGGATTAGGGACTGCTGGGGGAGTGGGCTGAATAATTTCATTGATGGCCCGTAAGTCCTGCACTAGCCTATATGAACCCCTGGGGTTTTTTTACAGGAAGGACAGGAATGTAGTAGGGCGAGTTAGTAGGTTTGAGAATACAGGCGACAGGAGTTTGAGGATGAGTGATTTAACGCCCCTGAGGCCACCATGGGGGTCGGGTATTGTTTAAGGGAATGATATGGATGTTGGGGTGGGAGGGCAATGAAGAGGGGTAAATGGTGGAGGCTGTAGAAGAGAGAGGGGTAGCCCACACAATGAGGTCTGCGTGGAGGTTGGATTGGGAGACTGGAGGGGGTGGAGGGGAGGGGTTAGAGAGGAGTAGGGTGGGTAGTGAGAGGTGGGAGCTGGCAGAAATCGTCAGGGTTGCTTGTAATCTTGAGAAGATACCTCTGTCTAGTAGAGGAATGCTGCATGAAGGCGTGATAAGGAATGAATGTGAAAAGAGTGTCTGGAAAGTGAGCACCACAGGGGTGGGTTAGCATGAGGGTGTAGCAAATTGCCTTGAATACCCACCACCGAGATCTGTTTGTTGTAAAACACCTTTGTAGGAGGATAGGGTGGGGTAATTGGTCCCAGTGTCAATGAAAAAAGAGATTGGCTTACGTTCCACTATGATCTACCCAGAGCTCAGCCTTACTGATCATCCATGGGGCCTCCTGCACCTCTGGGAACTGTGGGTCTTCAGCAGCCAAACCCAAGAGGTCAGGGAATTCAGCCAGGTCCTGGGAGTGGCTGCAAACTGGATCCTCAGAAGAACTTTCCATTTCCAAAACTTCTTGGAGGGGGTACAGAAGTTGTAGTGGTCTGAAACTGGAAGATCCAAAGATGTGGCCAGATCTAGTAAGAGGTGGGGAAGTTGGGTCCTCCCTCCATCTTTCCTTTCCCGCCCCTGGGGGGGGGGGTCAAAGGCAGGTGGGGGGATGGGGTGGAATTCCGTGGGTAGGGGGGAGGCTGGTGGGAAGGTTATGGGGGGCAGAAGGGGGAGGGTTGTCTGCTGGATCAAAGGAACATAGTGGAGAGTTGGGGGGCTCGGGGAGGGCTACTTTTCCCCATGCAAGGAAAATTTGAGAAGGTTCACGAGACAAACACAAGGAATGTTTGGGAGGAGGAGGAAGGCCTGAATGTGAGGGACTTCCACCAGCTGCCCAATCTCTGATAGTAACTGTGGAGGTCAGTGAGGAGCGCAAGGTCAAAGGTGCCATTTTCAGGCTATTGTCTAGTCTGCGCATAGGCCAAACAGTGTTACAGAAAAAGATGAAGTGTTTAAGTTTAAGGTCAGGATAAAGGTGTAGAAGCTTGAGGTAAGTGAAGAGGCAGCTTAAAGGCGAAGAAGGGGGAATCCCGGACTGAGCGATTCCCATACCAGAAACTGGAGGTAGAAAATCGAGGTTAAATCAAGAATGAAAAGGAAACCTACGAGGTGGAAGAAGTGTCTGAGGCTGTGCCGGGGAAGTCACCAGGCATCCCCGAGGACCTTTAGCTAGCCGGACAGGAGTGGTTCAGTTTCAGGGTGCATCTCCACACGCTGGGCACGGGACGGGCTAGCCCAGCTTGCTGGTTAGTCCGTGACAAGTGCCAGGTTTACAAAGCCAGACTATCCAAGTTTTCATCCCAGAGTGGAGAAAGGAAGAGAAGCTGAAAGGCTGAGAGGGAGGCCATAGACAAGTGCTCACCTCGCTGATAAATGAATGGATTCCGGGCAGGGGTCGAGGGCTCCTCCTGTTCCCCTCTGCCTGGTTGGAACAAGAGTCCATCGAGTTGGGAATGGGTCCGACAGGGTGTATCTCGGCCCTTCAAGGGGGCTTTTCCCCATCCTAGGTTTTCAACACCAAAAATGAGAGGTTATTCTGAGCTGTAAATGAAAGGAAATGGAGTCCAGGTTCTGTGTGGGCAACGTGGCCTTTATTCACTCGGGTGCCAGCGGGTTTGAAAAAGAAGTCAGCACGTAGGTTGAGGCAGGGTGGGAATGGAAGGGTTTGGGGGTGGGGACTGATGCACACATTCCTTTCTGGGTGACGCCTCGTGCGCTTGTTTCCATGTCTCTGTGCTCAGCCCTATCACATGAGCTGCAGAGCATGGGGGCCTCATAAAGGGGCTCTCACCACCCCCTACAGTGGGCTATTGAAGTGGATTTTATTATTTTATGAAGCTTCTGTAAAACCAAGTCCTAGCTACATATGCACATAAGCCTCAGCCTCCCTGCTCGTTAGCGCCCCCCAGTTCCAGTGCAAGTGGTGAAGACGTGGGTGGTAGCGTCAGTTTCTCCCGAGGAGACCCTCAGTCATTGGTGTTTCTAGAGCCTGATGGCTCTTCCGTCTCTCTGCCCTTCCTCCTGCACTTTCCTATCCATGCATGAATGCACCCTTTAATGGGATACCAGTTTCTGCCCCTGGGGATGAGAGGAGAAATGTGAATATGTTAGTGATTCAAAAATCAATTTAAATCAAAGCCTCTTTTCAATTAAATACAGGTTGCATTGGGTTTTCTACCACTTGTAACTAAGGAATCCTGCCTGAGTTACCTGCATTCTATCAGCCTATCTGGCGTCTGTTTCTCACACACAAAATATTCAATGTTATTTCTCTTACCCCTCTTCAGTGAGTTCTGCATGGGTTTGTCCATGTTTCTACCTGCTCCTTATGGAAGCGCTCGGTTAACTAAATGAAGTATCATTATAGGGTGGGAAGGCTCTTAGAGTTATGTGATAAATGTGACTTTCCTCAGTGTCCAAGAGTAAATCGGTTAAGAAGTAGTGTCTTCCCTTCAATAGCACATTCCAATTTCTGCCCATTTTCCCCAAGTGCTTCATCTCTTCTGTGGAGTCTCCACAACGCCGTGGTGCACAGCTGTGCCTCGGCACCTACTGAGGCTCCAGGGGTCCTCAAACTGCGGCCTGCGGGCCTCATGAGGCGGTGTGATTGTATTTGCTCCCGTTTTGTTTTTTTACTTCAAAATAAGATATATGCAATGTGCATAGGAATTTGTTCATAGTTTTGTTTGTTTTTTTTTTTTAACTATAGTCCAGCCCTCCAATGGTCTGAGGGACAGTGAACTGGCCCCCTGTTAAAAAGTTTGAGGACACCTCTAGATAGTTGCTCTTGTTAGAATTCCTACCCAGCAGCTAGTTCCATGGCTATGAAAATCCCTTGGCATCAGGTAGCTCAAGGTTCACAGACCTTAGCTCCATCACTTACTAGCTATGTAAGTAAAGGGAATTAAACCTTTCTGACCTTTTTTGGCCTCATTTATAAAATGGAGCTTCATTTTGTATTTATAAAATTCTTGGTCCAGGCCAATTGTCTTTCCTACGTTGTTTTGCTGAATCTTCACATTTAACCCAGAGCTGGTACAAAAGGAATATAGCCCAGGACTTTACACTGGTGAGGCTCCCACTACATAGGTCACAGCCAGCAGGCACAATCCTATATTCATGACAGGTTTTTGCTTGTCGTCAAAGTCAAGGTGCAGCTCTTCAATGGTGCTGAACATCTTCATAGCAACACAGGACTTAAACCAGGCCAACCCCATTCTAGCCTTCACTTTCTCCATGGGGCCATTTTAAGGAAAGAACTACTTGGCAGTAGCAAGCAAGGCCAGCTGCCCTAAATTAAAAATTTAAACATTAATTTAGTTCTATTTGAAAAGGACAAAATGTCACCCAAGAGCTCTCTGGTTGGAATGCCTCAAGGTTGCTTTTTAAAAATTAAATAATTGACATGTAGGCTCTATCCAAATGGTAAAAAGGGCCTCCCTGCACCTTCTAAGATGAGGTGTCTCCTTGGGATGTAAAGTCCACTTCTACTGAAGGAACCACATCTCCTGAAAGATGAAATGAGTTTCAACTTCTGCTGTGTTGTCTTCACTTCCAGGAATACCTAAATCAATACAACACATTGCTTTATGGGGCTAGGGAAAAGCCCTCTGATTTACGAACTTCTGTCCATCCAGGTTCATTGGAATTGTCTCACAGAAATGCTAACATGTAGAGACCAGTGAGGAGGGTGAGGGAAATTGATGGGTCTAGAGGCAGCACATGTGGCACATCTGCAGACCCCCCAGAAGGGCCCTCATGTAGAATCAATCTGGTCACTATGGGCCAAGCACCTACTAAAGGTCTGACACATGGAAGGTTCTTTCTATTCATGACTAGGGCAACTGCCACCATATCTGTTTCACAGATTCTGTTCTAAGGCTGTCCGGCCCCAAAGCCTTGCCCTTTAGAGGCAGTGATGAAAGCTGGGATACGCGTAAGAGGTTGTACAGGCACTGGTTCTTAGAACATGGCAGTGGCCCTAGGGAAGGAGCCAAATGTCGGGACCCTGGATACGTGTTGGTGATGGAGCTTGCGGGATTTGCTGATGTATTGAGAGCAGGGAACGGAAGAATCAAGGATGACTCCTGTGCAAGTGGGTCGAATTGGTGCCATTTGCTGAGGGAAAGGAGTCTCAGGAAGGTAGCCAAGAGTTCTGTTTTCAACTTGCTAAATAGGACACGCCCATACATTACATGTCACATATGCAACTGGATGTAAGAGTCTGCAGCTCAGGGCTGAGACCAAGGCTAGAGATAAAAGGCCATGGCCATGTGTATTGCTGTTACCTCTCCTTGTGTTGCAGGGGCTGTCACTTGCTCTCATTTCTCTCTAAGGAAGTGGTTCTCAATCTTCCTAATGCAGCAACCCTTTAATATAGTTCCTCATGTTGTGGTCACCCCCAACCATATATGGAGGAACACATGAGGAACCGTATTAAAGGGTCGCGGCACTAGGAAGGTTGAGAACCACTGCTCTAAGGTGTATAGTCCATTCTCCCTAGATGCCTGTAAGGGTAAGGGAGGAGGAGCGCAAGTGTGAGACTGGTACAGAGGTGGTTCTCAGTGGGTGCAGCAGCCAGTCACCACACTCCAACAAATAGCTCCCTTTCCTGAGGGGTCACGTAGATGCGAAACTAAGTCTTTTACATTTTTCAGGTCTCATTTTCAAGGCCACCTTCTCAGAAAGGCCACCTCTGGCCATCCTACCTTGGTTTCTCCATCCATGGTGCTGTTTCCTTGGCCAGCACACTGTCGGTTTCATTCAAAGAACTCACATATGAAGAGGTTCAGTTCATTATTTCTGTCCTCCATTGGACGGACTCTGGCCTATTAGAAGGTGTTATGCCTGTGTGGTCACCGTCGTCAGCTAGAATTAGCACGGTGCCTGGCACATAGTAGGTGCTCGCTAAATATCTGCTGAAGAACTCAATGAGCTGCGTCTGAGATTTCAGGGTTCAGTGTGGATTAATTAAAACTCTAAGTCTGGGCTGGGGCAACCTCAGTGCAGATCACCAAGCCCTCGGCTCAAGACAGGGAATGGGTTTTTAAGGACAGCACAGGGAATAATTACCAGGGTGTGTGGAAGCAAAGAGCATTTCCAAGCCCTGCTGGGCACTGGGCGCGATTTGCATTAATCACTGAGCCCCACGGCCTGTGCAGCCTTGTTAACAGGATCATGGGCCAGAGATGGATGGATCTGCTCCAACCTCCTATTAAGCTCCTGAAACAAAAGATTTCTGTAAGCA
Source organism: Loris lydekkerianus (assembly GCA_963574355.1). Lineage (NCBI taxonomy): Eukaryota > Metazoa > Chordata > Mammalia > Primates > Lorisidae > Loris > Loris lydekkerianus. The sequence continues at coordinate 37,604 of CAUYPK010021829.1, forward strand.
TTTCGAGTTATTCTCATGAGATGTCATGGCCAACAAGCTGAAAATCTATGTGGCTATTTGCCAACTTGCCTGGTTTTGAGCCAAGTCCCTTCCATGGAAAATGAAATTGAGAAAGAATTTTAGGTTTCTAATCAGGGTCTGTCCACTGCAGGGGAGAAGGCTATTTTTATGTTTCATCTCAGCACACTGGAGAGTTCTGGGAATTCAGCATGTATCCAACTTCCGTGAGAGACACTGGAATGAGAAACAGAGTCAGCCCTCCTCCAGAAGAGGAAGCCGAAAATATCGCACAGGTCGCTCTCAGCAAAGTTGATCTCCCTCATCTATTGAAAGCTAGGAAGAAGGGCTGCAGTGGTTCTAGTTAAGAAAGTTGGCAATGAAGTGGCAGAGAAATTCCAAGGGGGAGTTGAGATGGTGAAGGCTTTTGTTGTCTTGAAATACACGGGGCCTCCTTTGATTCTAAAGAGTGTTAATTTATGCATGAGAATAAGCAGTTAGGGAGGCATGGAGAAAAATGGAAAACCTGGCCCAGTTTCCACCACTGCGGAGAAGGTCAGAGTCCACACATCCAGAGAAATCAGGATGCAAGCAGCCGGGCCATGCTAAAATTTGTTTCTCTTTGAAATATTGTTTATGCCTCTTCTTCATAAGATGAAAAATCTGTCTCTTCCTAACTAAGCAGTTAATGTGATGAAGTACTGGCAACATCTGTATGTATCAATCACAGTATTCTGGAAGGAGCAGAAGAAAGGGGAGGGGTTCACTGTTTACAGCCCCAGGAAACAGGAAGGAGGAGCTGGTGGTTCCCCCAGCCCCAAACCTCACTGATACAAGATTATCTGAAAGCCAAGAAATGATGTTACAACCTTGGGCTGCCCAGTTCTTGGTATCTGACACCAAAGCGGTCAAAATGAGCTGAGGATAGACCATTTTCCTCAGAGACAGAACTGTTCTTTGTGAAATGCTGTGTAGTTAAGGTACTTTTGGGGGGCTCTGATTTCTGGGTTATCATGTCACTTTTTACCACCCCCGAAATAAAGGAGAGGAATCCAATGTCTGCAAGTCTCACTGCAGAAGTTAAAGAGCGACCAGGGGTATGGGTTGAAAAGATGTCACCACAACTTGACATAGGATTTTGAAAGCAAAAGTAGGTCCTGTGTGGTGTTAAGTTAGGACTATGGGCTGTTCTTTGATATGTTTCTTGGGCTGATATCCAGCCGTAGCTCATGTCCCCTGGCCTCATCTGTGGCCCTCTTATGTGCCACAGCGTGGGGGTGGGGCATCAGTCCTGGTGTGGAAGTGAGGAAGGAATATAGGAGCCCCTCACTTGCTGGAGTAAAGGGTGGATGGGATGGAAATTCTGTAGTGAAGTCAGGACAAATGTTTTATTACTCATCGTCACCAATGCTCACTGTCAAAACAAAAAAATCGTGGAAATTTGATAAACGCATTTCTTGCACACAAATGTGCGTCTTCCCTCTCTGAAGCCCCCCATGGTGTGGTAGCTCTTGGCAAGCAGACAGACTGGGTGGATCTGAGAGTTCTATGCCTCTGGGACGTGGACGGAGATACATAGTTGAGAGCCATGTAGGGGCCAGGCCAGCCCCTCCCTCCTGCCTGATGCTTGGAAAAACTTTCCACTTGGCCTTGGATTAGGCAACCCAAAAGTTTGCACCAGCCCGCCTCTTCCAAACTAAACACTTGGGCCTGAGTTATTAATTCTAACTAAAGTAACAGCCATGGGGAATCCAAAGTAAAATCAGACTTTCAAAGAAAACCAATTTTAAACACAGGCTACAAATGACAATGGGATTTAGTTAAAGCTGCCCCTGGGAGGAGATCCATGCACTTGAGCAAGTGTACAAGGAAAGAACCCAAACAACAAAACAATCTTCTTGCCCTATTTTCAGGGGTCATGTTGGAAAGCAACGCAGATGTAAAAGCTGATAGGTAGGTAGTCAGATAGATAGACTCATTTTAAATTTACTGATGAGGAAACCAGTACAGAGAAGTGAAATCATCTCCATGGCATCATAGACCAAGCATTTCTGAGGAGTAAGAATAAAACTCAGCATTGTATTTTAGCCTCTTACAACGAATGACCTGCTTGTGGAGCACTTTCTATCTAGAAACTTCCCCCATGGAGCCTGGAAAGCAGCAGAGAGAGGGTTCTACCGTCTGCATGTGTGTGTCCCTCCCAAAACTCAGGCGGTGACATCCTAAATCCCAATGTGATGGTATTGGAGATGGGGGTCTTTTGGAGGAGACTGGGTCATGAGGGTGGGGCCCTCGTGTTGGGATTGGTATCCTTAGGAGGAGAGGCATGAGAAGGCTGTGTTCTTCTCGCCCTTAGCTCTGTGTCATGTCAGGACATAGGGGGAGAAGATGTCATCTGCAAACTAGATCTTGGACTTGCAATTTCCAGATCTGTGAGAAATAGATGTTTATCGTTTAACCCGTCCAGTCTGTAATAACCCGAACTGATAAGAACAGAGGGGGTTGCTACCGAGGGTGACAAAGTGATACTCTGTCTCAAAAAAATAAAATAAAATAAAATAAGTATTTAAAAAAAAAAAAAGAACAGAAGGGTTTGAGCATGGATGGAGTTGGCCTACGGCATCTTCAGAGTTCCTTTTCATCCTGGGGTTCTCTCTGCTTTTAATTGGATTTTATATAGGTACTCTCAGTTGGATGTTGGGCTATACCAAGGAGACAATGGATGCCTTACCAAGGCTTCTCAGACACCTCCAGGGTTGTGGTTGTTCCCCATGAAATAGTGGAAACAGTGATGAAAGTATGTCTGTAGCGATAGTCCTCCTCACCATAAGACACATTTTTAGACTATTAAAAAGTTCAACTGTGAAAGCTCAGTTGTGGCAGCTGACTTTGAGCTGGCTCTCAGTGGTCCCCAACTCCTGATATCTGTGTCCATGTGTGCCGTCCTCTCTTTAGGGATGTATGGGACCAGTGACTTGCTTCTAATCGAAAGGATACGAGAAGGTGATGAGGTGTCACTTTATTAGGCTACCTAAGACTGTGACTTCCAGTCTGGTTGTTGATTTTCCCTGATTCCCTCTCACATGCATGTTCTAATGGAGCAGCAGCCATGCTGGAGAGGCCCCCTGGCAGGGACCTGAGGGCAGCCAACAGCCAGCAAGACATTGAGAGCTACCTAAGACAGGAACCAAACCATTAATGTTTGTATCCCCATGACGGGTAAGACTGAAAGTGCAAGAGCAGGCAACCTAAGACAGGGGCTATGTTTTTCCGCCATACAAAAAACAAAAGAGGAAATTGTTGGGCCCTGCCGTGTGCCTGAGGCCTAGTGCAACTTCCCGAGCCTGACTAAGTAGCTCCATGGAGCTACTTCCACGTAGCAATGACTCAGCAAGTCCCGGCCTGAAACTGCCTCTACCTAGACACAGTCAACGTGGTACCATGCCATTGGCCCAACCTGTCACGCACCTCATCCTCCGCCTTCTTTTCCTGACCCTTCCCCACGCTCTATATAAGCGGCTGCTTGACGCAATAAAGTTGAGTTCCTGCTTAAAAAAAAAAAAGAATAGCAAAAAACTGTAAAGCACCTAAATATCCATCAGCAGGGAACTGGCTAAATAAAAAATGATAATAGATCCATCTATGGAATGATATATACTAATATAAAAGAGCATAATAATTTAAAGAAGACATAAAGTTGGAAAATAGTGACATGAAAACATGTCTAAGAAATAGTAATGAGTTCAGGTATAAATATACATTAGTAGGAATATGCAGGATTGAGGGAAATAACCTAAGAGGATTTTAATTTTATCTGTAATTAAATAAAGGCGAATGTATTTACTTTTATCTATAATTAAATAAAAGAGAATGTATTTACATAATTATAATTTATATAATTCTCATGTAATTAAAAATTGTTTTAGTGATTTTAAATACATAGAAGGTAAGGAAAAAGAAAAAAACCTGGCTCGGCACCTGTGGCTCAAGCGGCTAAGGCACTAGCCACATACACCTGAGCTGGTGGGTTTGAATCCAGCCCAGGCCCGCCAAACTACAACAATGGCTGCAATCCAAAAATAGCCAGGTGTTGTGGCGGGCGCCTGTAGTCCCAGCTACTTGGGAGGCTGAGGCAGGAGAATCGCTTGAGCACAGGAGTTGGAGGTTGCTGTGAGCTGTGATGGCACAGCACTCTACCCAGGGCAACAGCTTGAGGCTCTGTCTCAACAAAAAAAAAAAAGAAAAAGAAAAAAATCCTTCTACTTCTCAGCCTTCTGTATAGTCTTTTTGGGGTATTTTTTGTTGTTGTTTTTTGTTTGTTTTTTGAGATAGAGTCTCACTTTGTCACCCTTGGTAGAGTGCTATGGCATCATAGCTCACAGCAACCTCAAACTCTTGGGCTCAGCCTCCCAAGTAGCTGGGATTATAGATACCTGCCACAACTCCTGGCTATTTTGTTTTAAGGAGGGTCTCACTATAGCTCAGGGAGGGAGGGTCTCACTATAGCTCAGGCTGGTCTTGAATTCCTGAGCTCAGAAGTCCACCTGCCTTGGCCTCCCAGAGTTCTAGGATTATAGGTGTGAGCCACTGCATCCAGTCTGTATAATCTTTTGTATATATACATTTAATTTTTTAACTGACAAATAATATTAGCAACATAATGGTTTGGATTTGTTTTAACACACTGAGTCACACCTGTATATAACATGATGTTTAATAAATGTATGCATTGGGTGGCGCCTGTGACTCAGTTAGTGGGGTGCCGGCCCCATATACCAAGGGTGGCGGGTTCAAACCCAGCCCGGCAGAACTGCAAGCAAAAAATAGCCGGGCGTTGTGGCTGGCGCCTGTAGTCCCAGCTGCTCGGGAGGCTGAGGTAGGAGAATCGCGGAAGCCCAAGAGCTGGAGGTTGTTGTGAGTCCTGTGAGGTCACGGCACTCCACGGAGGGCAGTAAGGTCAGACTCTGTCTCTACAAAAAAAATAAAAATAAATAAAAATAATAATAGTAAATAAATAAATGTATGCCTTACAGCCTCCCAAATGGCTGAGCTGAGATTGCAGGTCCAGACCAGCAATTTTCAAGTACATAATATATTGCAATATATTGTTCTTATATATATGTACAATAAATTTCTTTCTTTTTTATTTTTCTTTTTTAGAGGCTGAGTCTCACTTTGTCGCCCTTGCCATGGCATTACAGCTCACAGCAACCTCCAGCTCTTGGGCTTACGCAATTCTCTTGCCTCAGCCTCCCAAGTAGCTGGGACTACAGGCCCCCCGCAACAACGCCCAGATATTTTTTTGTTGCAGTTTGGCTGAGGCAGGGTTTGAACCCACCACTCTTGGTATATGGGATGGCACCCTACTCACTGAACCACAGGTGCCACCCTACAATAGATTTCTTAAACTTATTCCTCCTTTCTAACTGAAATTTAGTGTCCTTTGACCAACATCTACCCCTTCCTCCACCTTTACCTCTGGTAACACCATTTTACTCTCCACTTCTGAGTTTGACTTTCCCCCCCAACATATAAGTGAGATCATGCAGTATTTATATTTCTGTGCCTGGCTAATTTCACTTAATATATTGTCCTCCAAGTTCATCCATTGCAAATGACAGGATTTCCTTATTTTTTGTTTATACAAGAGTCTCACTTTGTCACCCTCAGTAGAGTGCTGTGGTGTCACAGCTCACAGCATCATCAAACCCTTGGCCTTAAGTGATTCTCTTGCCTCAGCCTCCCATACCCTGCCACAATGCCCAGCTTTATTTGTTTATTTATTTATTTATTTATTTTGAGACAGAGTCTCAAGCTGTCACCCCGGGTAGAGTACCATAGAGTCACAGCTCACAGCAACCTCCAACTCTTGGGCTTAAGTGAGTCTCTTGACTCAGCCTCCCAAGTAGTTGGGACTACAGGCGCCTGCCTGACTATTTTTTTTTTTTTTTTTTTTTTTTTTTGGGTTGTAGTTGTCATTGTTGTTTGGTGGGCTGAGCTGGATTTGAACCCGCCAGTTCTGGTGTATGTGGCTGGCACCCTAGCGGCTTGAGCCCCAGGTGCCGAGCCCCAGCTATTTTTAGAGATGAGGTCTTGCTCCAACTCAGGCTGGTCTTGAACCTGTGAGCTCAGTCAATCCAGCAGCTTTGGCCTCCCAGAGTGCTGGGATTACAGGCATGAGCTACCACCCCCAGCCTGATTTCCTTCTTTTTAAAGATTAAATATTTAAGTATTCTGTTGTGTATATGTACCACTTTTTCTTTATCTGTTCTCCTGCTGATGGACACTTAGGTTGATTCCATAGGTTAGCCATTGTGAATAATGCTGCAATGAACAAGGAGGTGCAGCTATCTTTTCAGCATACTGATTTCATATCCTTTGGCTATATACCCAGTAATGGAGTTACTGGATCATACTGTATGTAGTTCCAATTTTAATTTTTTTTGAGAAAACTTCATACTGTTTTTTGAGAAAACTTCATACTGTTTTCCATAAATTCCCATTCACAGTTGTATAAAAGTTCTCCAAGACCTACCTTTAATTTTGTTTATAATGGCCATTCTGACAGGAATGAAATGATAACTTATTATGGCTTTAATTTGCATTTCTCTGATGATTAGTGATGTTGACTTTTTTCATATACCTTTTGGCCATTTGCATGTCTTTTTTTTTTTTTTTGAGACAGAGTCTCACCCTATTGCCCTGGGCTAAAGTGTGGTAGTATCATAGCTCACAGCAACTTTAAACTCTTGCCTCAGCCTCCCAAGTAGCTGGGACTATAGGCATGTGGGACTACAATACCTGGTTTTCTTTTTTCTTTTTTCTTTTGTTTTAGTAGCAACAGTGTCTCGCTCTTGCTCATTCTGGTCTTGAACTCTTGAACTCAACTCAAGCAATCCACCCTCCTTGGCCTCCCAAAGTGGTAGGATTACAAGCATACGTCACCACATTGGCCTGTATGTCTTCTTTTGAGAAATGTCTATTCAGTTCCTTTTGTTCATTTTAAAATCAGGTTATTTGAATTCCTTATATATTTTGGATATTTACTCATTTTCAGTTGCATCGTTTGCAAATATATTCTTCCATTATTCTTCTGATTGTTTCCCTTGCTGTGAAGAAGCTTTTTAGTTTTATGCAATCCCATTTGTCTATTTTTGCTTTTGTCACCCGTGCTTTGGGGGTCATATCCCAAAAATCATTTGCCAAGAACAATGTTACAGAGATTTTTCTCTGTATTTTCTTTTTATAGTTTGGGGTCTTACACTTAAGTCTTTAGTTCATTTTGAGTTGATTTTTGTATATGTATGAGATGAGGGTCTAATTTCATTCTTCTGAATGTGGATATCCAGTTTTCCCAGCATCATTTATTTGAAGAGACTGTCTTTTCCCCATTGTGTTCTTAACATTTTTGTCAAAAATCAATTGACCATAAATGTGTAGATTATTTCGGAGCTCTCTCTTCTGTTACATTGGTCTATGTATCTTTTTTTATTCTAATACAATGCTGTTTTGATAACTATAGCTTTTTAGTGGATTTTGAAATTCTTTTTTTTTTCAATTGAAAAGTATATAACTATATTTACTCATTAAATATTATGGCTTGGCGCCTGTAGCTCAAGCAGCTAAGGCGCCAGGCACATATACCAGAGCTGGCGGATTCGAATCCAGCCCAGGCCTGCCAAACAACAATGACAATTACAACCAAAAAATAGCCAGGCATTGTGGCAGGCACCTGTAGTCCCAGCTACTTGGGAGGCTGAGGCAGGAGAATTGCTTGAGCCCAGGAGTTGGAGGTTACTGTGAGCTGTAACGCTAAAGTACTCTACCCAGGGTGACGGCTTGAGGCTCTGTCTCAAAAATAAATAAATAAATAAATAAAAATAAATATTATTTAAGTTTTCTAAAACACAATTTGAAGACATCCAGCATGCATGCTTAATTTCAGTACAATGGATTCAAGGCCAAATATACATGTTACATTCATCAAGGCTAGATTACAAATTATCACAGTCATCATTATCATCACCTTCACACTTTGTTTTCAATGCATTTGAGGATTCATTGGCAGTATTTTGTGATGACACCATATTAGTAGTCATAAGAATGTTTTTGGACCCAATTCATGATAGATTAATCCAAACATTCTGAACTGTTGATGTTGTAGGAATTGAGGCTTTTACAGCTGGGGATTGTGAAGCAGGCATCTGTACTGTAAACCTTTGCTCTGTGAGAGACATTGGAGTCCCTATCTTAGTTGAAATAGACATGGTTTGTGGGGTTGGTGTGCCTACTGCGGGCGTATTTGGTCTGCTACTAACTGAACCAACACTTAACCGAGGAACTGTTATTCTTCCTGCAGAAGTAGATGCCTTTTTCTATAACTATAGGCTGAAGCCTATAGTTTGGAGCTATTAAGCAGTATCTATCAGGTGGCAATCTAGGACCTGAATATGGTTTAATCAATGGCAAAGGGGTTTGGTTTCTTTGCCTTGCTCTATCTAATAAAAAAATCTCTTGGGGGAAGAGAGGTAAAAGACTGGTCAGTGTGACATTCGATTGCCAATCGCACATCTTGTGTATCCACAGTAGCTTTCTTAGCATGGCTCGAATAAATTTTTTCATCTAGAATTGTGGTCACATATCGGAAGGCAAACTCCAACATCTGATTTATAACTCTTGGCTCATATTCTGTAATCCCCATATCCGTCAGAATTTGTGCCATCATCTGTACATCTTTCAGCACGCTCTTGGGAGAAGCCATCTTGCCAGACTCCATGACATCCAGTGATTAGACTTCTTTAGCTAAATCACCCACATTAATGTATTTCAGTCCTGATCTTGACTCCAAGTTCTTTGCTTAGTGTGGTTTTTCCAACCACAGGTGTACCCGTCAGCAGGATGTTCGGAAACAACATGGCCCTCGCCATGATGGCTCTCAGCACTCCTTTTTTTTTTTTTTTTTTTTTTTGAGACAGTCTCACTATGTCTCCCTCGGTAGAGTGTTCTGGCGTCACAGCTCACAGCAACCTCAAACTCTTGGACTTAAGCAATTCTTTTGCCTCAGCCTCCCAAGTAGCTGGGAGTACAGGTGCCCACCACCATGCCTGGCTGTTTTTTGTTGCAGTTGTCGTCTCAGTGTATGAGGTTGGTTCAAACCCACCAGCCTCAGGTGTGGTAACCACTGTACTACAGGCGCTGAGCTGATTTTGAAATTCTTTTTGCTCAAGATTCCTTTAGCTATACATGTATTTTGTGGTTCCATATGAATTTTAGCAGTTTTCTGTCTTTTCTTTTCTTTCTTTTTTTTTTTTTTTTTAAGACAGAGCCGCAAGGTGTCACCCTGGGCAGAGTGCCATGGCATAACAGCTCACAGCAACCTCTTACTCCTGGGCTCAAGCGATTCTCCTGCCTCCGCCTCCCAAGTAGCTGGGACTACAGGCGCCCGCCACGCCTGGCTATTTTTTGGTTGCAGCCGTCATTGTTGTTTGGCGGGCCAGGGGTGAATTCGAACCTGCCAGTTCAAGTGTATGTGGCTGGCACCTTAGCCACTTGAGCCACAGGCACCGAGCCAAGTTTTCTTTCTATTTCTGTGACAAATGTCATTGGAATTTTGATAGAGATTACATCATTTCTGTAGATTGTTTTGGATAGTATGAACACTTCAGCAGCATTAATTCTTCCAATCTGTGAAAGGATATTTTTCCATTTATTTTTGTCTTCTTCAATATCTTTCATCAGTGTTTCCTAGTTTTCAGTGTAACATATATATGTGTTAAATTAAAATTTACCATTCTAACCATTTTTAAGTATTTAGGTCAGTAGTATTAAGTACATTCACACTGTTGTACAACTATCAGCACTATCCATGTTCAGAACTTCTTCACTTTCCCAGACTGAAATTCTATACTCATTAAACAGTATCTCCTTATTCCACGCCCCTCATAACCACTGTTTTTCTTTCTGTACCCATGTACTTGACTTTTCTAGATACCTAATTTAAGTGGAATCATACACTATTTCTCCTTTTATGCTTGACTTATTTTACCTAGCATAATGTCTTCAAGGTTCATCCACGTTATGGCATGCACCTGAATCTCATTCTCTTTAAAGTATAAATAATACTCCATAGTGTGTATTTACCACATTTTGTTTATCCATACATCAATGGACATTTTGAGTTGTTTCCATCTTTTGGCTATTATGAAGAATGCTGCCATGAGCATCAGTGTATAGCTGTCTAAGACCTTGTTTTCAATTCTTTGTGTACATGCCTAGAAGTGGAATTGCTAAATCATATGATAATTATGTTTTAAGTTTCTGAGAAATTGCTACACTGTTTTCCATAACAAGTCTACCATTTTACATTCTCATCAACAAAGTGCAAGGGTTTCAATTTCTTCACATTCATGTCAATATGTTGTTTTCAGTTTTGTTTTGTTTTTATAATAGCATGCTAATAGAAGTAAAGTGGTTTTATGTGTGTGTGTATATATATTTTTTTTCTTTTTTTTTTTGTCTTAGAGACAGGGTCTTACTCAGGGTCATCCAGGCTGCAGTGCAGTAATACAATCATAGTTCACTGCAGCCTCAAACTCCTGGGTCCAAATGATCCTCCCACCTCAGCCTCCCAAAATGCTGGGATCACAGAAATGAGCCACCATGCTCAGCTGGTTATATATATTTTAGAAAATTAAATAATGGCCTGAATTGGCTGGATAAGATGTACCATAATTTACTCAAACAATTCTCTATTATTAGAAACTTAGGTATTTTCAAATTGTTGGGATTGTAAAGACAACTACATATTTACATTCCTAACTTTGCTTTACTTTTGCTTATAAATTCCCAAAAATGATAATTGCTGCATCATAGAGCACAAACATTTCTTAAAGCTTTGAAATCAATGTCCATTTTAAAATGCAGTTAAAAGAGGGATGGTAAAACAGAAAGAATTGCTACTGTTGCTACACACTTAAAACCCCAAGCAAGCTGCTATTTAATCAGCTGAGAAATTCCCACACACAATGTAAAGAGTGGGCATTGTCGGTTAGTCCTCCAACAATTTGTTTGTCACCATTGACCTACATCGAAACTTTCAGCTTAAGAAAAGAATGTAGGAGCCTCTTGATGGAAGGTTAGATTGTGGTACTTGGGGTGCCAAAAGACTCTGTGTATGAGCACTTTCATTGCTGTTGTTCACAAGACCAATCTAAGTCTCTCTCACTTTACCCACTACTGAAATATGATGCTGTCTCTGGGGGTGAGAAGTTGCAGAAGTATTTAAGAGCACCCAGGAATAACACAATTGAGAAAATAAACCAAAAACTAAGTTCAAGAAGGAACATCCTGGGCGGCGCCTGTAGCTCAGTGGGTAGGGTGCTGGCCACATACACTGACGCTGGTGGGTTCTAAAAAATAACAATGACAACCGCAACAACAACAAAAAAAAATAGCAGGGAGTTGTGGCAGGCTCCTGTAGTCCCAGCTACTTGGAGGCTGAGGCAAGAGAATCACTTAAACCCAAGAGTTGGAGGTTGCTGTGAACTATGATGCCACAGCACTCTACCCAGGGCAACAGCTTGAGACTCTGTCTGAAAAAAAAAAAACAAAGAAAAAGAAAAGAAAAGAAACATTGAAGAATAAGTGACAAGGTGGTAGCTTTCTCTCTCCTGAACTTTCTAATTATTAGTTGGGATAGCCTATGCCCCAGAGACTTACACTCAGGAATCCCAGACAAACTTGAATTGTATCACTCTGTTACTCAGTGATTTTTAGCTATTCATGGGCTTTCTAGTCAATTCAAACCCCTTTGCCTAGCACTCAATAGTCTGGCTTCCCCTGACCTCCCCCCAACCTTACTGCCCCAGAATAGAACCTTTCATTCCATCTAAACTGATGGAATGTGTATTGTGGAATGACCTTTGGACTTGGAGTTGGACAATGTGGATTTGAACCCTGGGTTGGCTGTTGCTTTATTAAGTAAGACTTTGTGCAAAATATTTAATCTTGCCAAACCTCAGTTTTCTCATCTATAATAGGGGTAATAAAGCATAATTCACTGTACCATTACATGCATGTTAAATTAAACAATAACATGTAAAAGAAGTTAGCACATACAGAGTGCATAGTGAGTGTTTGTTAGGTGACACCAAGGTCTTTTTTGACCCTGTGCCTCTAACCTGTTCTCTTTCTGGAAGTCTTCTCTCATCTGAATCCTACCCATCTATCAAAGCAAACTTACTTTTCACCCCTCTTGAAAGCCATCCCATTCAAAACCTAAGCACTCCTTGATTAGACTGTTTCTTGTACATTTTCTATAGTACTTGTTACTGGCTGTACTTTTTTCTGTGGATTTGTCTTCTCCAGGTGTCCTGTCAAAGGATGAGAACTATTATACATCTATTACTTTACCCCCTACTCCAATTTCCCCCCTCTGCATTAAGAATGTTTACACAAGTAGGCGCTAAATAAATATTTTTAACTGATGCTTTTTACTACCCCGAGCTTCATGATCTGCCTGTAACAGTCCTTCTAAATGGACTCACTCCTGGAGCAATTTCGAGGGAGCCCGGATATCAATTTTGTCCCAACCGTAATTATAATTGATGTATATAGCACTTTCTAGCTTACAAGAGTAGCTATAAAGTTAACAGAATGTTTTGTTTTGTTTTTGAGACAGAGCCTCACTCTGTTGCCCTGGGGTTGAGTGCCGTGAAGTCATAGCTCGTCACAACCGCAAACTCCTGGGCTCAAGCTATCCTCTGGCCTCAGCCTCCCAAGTAGCTGCGACTACAGGCACCTGCCACAACTCCCAGCTATTTTTTTGTTGTTGTTGTAGTTGTCATTGTTGTTTGGCAGGCCCGGGCCAGGTTCAAACCCACCACCCTCAGTGTAAGTGGCAAGTACCTTGCTCACTGAGTTATGGGTGCCACCAGAATATTATTATTAATATCATCATCCCTATTTCTTGGAGACTCAGACAGATCAAGTGATTTGTGCAAGGCCACAAAGCTAATGTATGCCAGAATCAGAAACTGAACTTGGATCTATTGGTTGCAGAGCTCATGCTCTTGGCCTCACATCATAAGACCTCCTTCCAGAGTGAGACCCCATCAATACTAAAAATAGAAAAACTAGCCAGGTATCATGATGGGCACCTGTAATGCCAGCTACTTGGGAGGCTGAGGCAAGGGGATCGGTTGAGCCCAAGAGACTGAGGTTGTTGTGAGCTACGGATGCTAGGAAACACTAACTCCAGGGTAACACAATGAGACCCTATCAAAAAAAAAAAAAAAAAAAAAAAAAAAAAAAAAATTATGATTCCCAGTATATGATTTACACTCCTAAACATGGAATATAAAGTCCTTCTAACCTACTGTTTCCAAACTTTTTTATCTCACAGCACACTTGAACCTATAGCTAAACTTCCACAGCACACTTAAATAATGTTAATCAAAAAAAAGTAAAAATAATTTACTGGGTGGTACCTGTGGCTCAAGGAGTAGGGCGCTGGCCCCATATACCAGAGGTGGTGGGTTCAAACCCAGCCCCAGCCAAAAAACTGCAAAAAAAATTTACTGTGCTTTGAACTTGTTTCAAAAATAATTTAATTAATGATCTTTATAAAATTTTCAAGGCACATTTAAGATCCTCTCATGACACACCAGTGTGTTGTGGCACGTTGCTTGAAAATCACTGTTCTAACTTCTTTTTCCCTACCATCATCTCCCATCATTCTCCTATATGCAATCTAGCTTAGTATTTCACGATTTGATCCACAGGAGTAGTTTATAAGTTCTCTTTGAAATATTGCTTGGGAGGCAAATAGATTTTTAAAAGCTGCATATCATATCTCCCTCTTGGATTTTTAAAATAAATAGCAGCATATTAAGGCAGAGGGGATAGATTGGCAGGATTCCTGAGAAAGAAAGTAAATTAACTAAGGGTTACACAATTATGACAAGATTTTCCCCTCCCCTCCAAAAATAAAACAAAATAAAATAAAAATTTAAAACTTCCTTCCATATTTAACTATTAATGAGCATTTATCCTTCTCTAAAGTAAAATTATGGTTGAATCTGAGGTTCATGCCTAAGAAGAAAATGCCAGTATTCTTGGATATAGTAACCACCTAAAGAAATCTCTCCAATGTTCATGGAGGCATGAAGGAAATATACAGGATATGACAATTCTTGGGGAAATGCTCCAGGTGAGGACCTTGTGTAAATTATTTGTCTGGGTCCCAGAATGAAACCTGGACCTTTGGTTGGAAGATGCCTTTTCCCTTATACTTTAGTTAATCACAACCAGAGCAGCCCTGTTAGAAATGGTTTCCCTTACTGCACTTGTTACCTCTTAGGTGACCTTCTGCCCCACCCCTCAAAGCTTGGACACTTGCTCCAAGGCCTTGGCTTTGGCACCCCAGGAGGTATCTCCCTGCAGTTACCATACACTAGAGTCCCTCTAGCAAAGGGCACACTTTCATCACAGCTCAAGGGCATTTGGAGTACAGCTGTACATGACACAAAAGGATCACAGGTGATCCTGATTAGAAGAGATTCTGAGGGGCATCCCATCACTACCTAGCTCTCCAGCATGCCAGCATAGCTCTCAGCTGCACATTTCATCCTGAAAAACTCAGTAGACATTCTTCAGTTTTAGGTAAGGAAAGAATCCACAGATGGTTCACCTACAGTCCAAGGCAGAGCCACATCTCTCAGCTTCCTTGGTCGCTAAGTCAGCAAAAGCCTTTCTGTCCAGAGTGGGTCTACCCTTAGTGAAACCTGGGGAGGTCAAATGAATCTTTACTTAGCTGCTACCCTAGCAGGTCTACCCTTAGTGAAAACCTGGGGAGGCCAAATGAATCTTTACTTAGCTGCTACCCTAGATTTCGTTGATAATAGTTGTTTGAACTCCTCTCTGTCCCCACACCTCGCTCTACCCCCACAGGGAGCAGTTAGATCATTCTTGCTGAGTTGCTTCCAGAGTCATTCAATACACACTTATGGAGCATTACTTCTCTGGTAACTTGACAGGCTTTGGGGAGTAAAAGGGCAACTTATGGAATCTTCTCATTTTTTCTCAACCCAGTTTCCGGTGAAAATCCTACTTTCTTACAACCAAAAAGCATCATGTCAGCAACAAATCCCAAGTTGCCCAGAGATGGACATATTTGCAATCCTGTGGGTTTTCAGAAATGCATATTAGCATAAACATTAAGATAGCAATGACTTAATTATTACTCTAGCCTCCAAATGGGAGTTTGAACTCAATTCACACACGATTTTGGTAGATTGTTACAAGGAACCCCAGGCATAATATGCCTTCATCCTTACCAGATTTTTACCTGCCCCCACTTCATTTGATGAAGCCCTTCTCTTTCCTTCTCACTAAACTGTCCTGCTCATTTCCCCACACCCATCATTTCATCTCAAACACTAGTTCAAATAGCTCTCCTCCAAAGATCTTAACCTTGGGACTTTTAGCCATTTTCCCTTATTTCTCAGAAGTACACCCTTCTCCCTGGCTGATCTTTAGCATAACATCAACTCAGTCAAATGAAACAAACAAATATTTACAGAGTGAGGAAGAAGAGAAAGATGGGGAGAGGGCCCGCTGTGATTACTGACCCATCCTGGTCCTCTTTCCCTCACAAAGAGTGGTTTGGAAAATAAATTCAGGATGGCAGTTAAGAAGAGAAAAGTCTTATTTCTTATGCTTTCCTAAATACCAGCAATAAATAATTGGAGTTTGAAATTTAAAAAAAAAACAAAACATTTACAATAGCACCCAAAAAAACTACTTATATACAAATTTAAATACATATATGATCTGTATGTGGAAAACTACATAACATGGGTAAAAAAAAAATCAAAGTTATAAATAAGTGAGAGAATATGTGCTACAAGGTCAAAATACAAAAGTCAGTTCCTATTCTATATACCAGCAGTGAACATCTGGAATTCAAATATTTTTTAAAAGGTAGCATTTCTAAGTCTTACTTCTGAAAGTCACGTGGTTCAAGTGAATACCCTAGCTTGGTGATTAGCAATCTAAACTCAACTATGTCCTTTAGCCAGAAATCCTAGGGTTGTTGGGACCTTTCCATGCAGAAGCCCAGATTACGTCTTTAATTTTGAGTCAAAACAGTATTTTGAGTACTTCTAATCGTCCCTGGATTCCTCTGTGGTACTATTTGTCATCTTTTTCCCTACCAAGCCTTTCATTTAGGCAGCTAAATTTTCCTCAGAGGCTTCCATTCCTCATTTTCAAATCCTCCTGCCTCTCTTGCTTCCAGCTGGTTCCTAAACTTTGGTCTGACATTTCCAAAAGCACCTCCAACCTACAGCAGGTCTTCCTGCCTTTGTGGTCTTTGTGTTGTCTGGCCTCTCTGTTCTTTATTCCCCTTTACTCCTACTCCTTCCCTGCTCCTCCCCAGTGCACAGGTCAGGCCTTCAAGAGTATACTTACCACAGACAACACTTACTTAAATTGTTTTCTCTGAAGCAAATATTTGCATATGTGAACCCTCCCATTTGCCATATGGCTTTTCGTACTTCCCAGCCAGAGGAACTCTCAAATTCATATATATTTTGGGAAATGAAGTTTTCCCCAGATGGTCTCTCCAAAGCACCAAAGCAAGGTCAGGGTTTGTGCATTCCTTCCACGGTTCTGGGCAGAGGTTAGAATTACTCATGTCTTCTTGCTCCCATCAGCAGTTTCGTAAATGCACCTGATAATGGGACACAAACTGAGTCTTTCTTAGCTAAAAAAAATACCAGATTTTAGGGAAATGTTGAACCATAAACTGGTATCTCCAGGGAAGGGAAAGAAACCTGCTCAGTTGCTCAAATAATTTAAAACCAAAGCCCCTAAGAATACTTCCACAAGGAGAGAGAAAGAGTAGGAATATTAGAAATATGATGAGGCAGGTGTGCTGAAAATTTTTCTTAGTCATTCTTAGCTCTAGAAGGGGACCGGGGAAGCTCCACATCTCTACTGGGAAACATATTTCCCCTTTTAAATCAGGAAAGAAAAAAACAACAACATAGCCCCAAACAGAGAATGTTTTCTTTTGTAACTGGAAGCAAACATTGCTGATGGCTTTAACAGATGCCTGCCAACATGGCCTGAGCAGCAGGCAAGCTCAAACATTTTTTGAGATTAACACATGTACAGACATACAGTTTATTAGGTAAAATTATAAATACAGGAATAAAAAAACAAATAAACAAGTCATGGCTTTCTCTAGGCTTCTGTGTCCACCACCAGCTAAATCAGACTCTAAAGCAGAGAAATCTGGATTCTGAGAAGGCAGTTCTCCCAGGAGTTCAAGTTAAAAACCTCCCTCTGGGAGGAAAAGAAGGTGCCATTATAGATTAAGTGGCTGATGGCTGACCGGGTCCAGACTGCTGGGCAGAACCCAGCCAAGGCTTCCTAGTGTCTTAGCCTAGCAGACTCTGAGGATGGGTGACAGGTTAACTCTAGGCCTGCCATTGACTAGATCTTTGACCCAAGTAAATCATTTAATATACCATGTGCCTTTGTCCATATGTTAATGTTAGGTGTAATTTGGATGAGAATTCCAGCAAGTCCTGAATGTGCCATCCATTAACTCTAAATCTTTCCCTTTGGAGCTACTAGAAAGAACCTTCTGGACAGCTACACTGCAGAGAATGGAGGTATCTGGATGAACCACTGAAATGCCTGCAGATGGTGAGACCACCCTTGCCTTAACTGTGGCTAAGGAGTAAAAAAAGGAATTTGTTGGGCGGCGCCTGTGGCTCAAATGAGTAAGATGCTGGTTCCATATGCCAGAGGTGGTGGGTTCAAACCCAGCCCTGGCAAAAACTGCACCCCCTCCCCCCAAAAAAGAATTTGTTCTTGGTTAGCAAAAGCAACACAAAGCTTTTGTGATAGCTTTGCCTTAAGGCAAGAATCCACCAGAGTGTACTAGGCAGGAGAATACTAGATTCCAGCACCATACTAGTCATGTGTTATGTGACCTTGAGCAAGTCACATTGGCAAGATTGTTCAGACATTACTGGGTCTTTCATGATTAAAATCAATGGACTGGCTTGGCACTAAACATTTGTTAATGAAGTAAGTTGAGTAGAAATATTGATACTTAGTCCACAGCATAGAAAATACCCATGCTTAGTTCACGGTAAAGGTAAGTACATGTGTGTTATGTTTTCTGGAATGATGGTGAATAATTGAGTTCTTACTATGGGTAAAATAAAAGTTTTTAACTCAGCAGCATAGACCAGAGGGCTTTGATTTCCTCATCTATTGAATGGGAATACTTCACTTTATCTGTTTACACGGAGAAACACACATCTACATGTTCACATACATATAATGAGCGCCCACTGGGTGTCAAGCTAAGTGGTATATAAAATATATAGGCACAACAAGGTTCTGTCTTTATAGAGCATTGGCTATGGGGAAGCCAGTCACAAAATAACAATATAATTATTTAACTACCATTGTGATTAGGGGTCAAAGACCATTTCAAAATCTGAAGAGAGTATGTAACAAGGTTCCTAACCTGGGCTGTGAGATCAGAGCCAACCTCCCTGAGGAAGTGACAAAGAAGGAGACATAGAGTGATGCAGGCAAAGAACTCAGAGAAATAACCAGCCAAGTGTAAGAAGGCTCTGTAGAAAGAACAACCACATCAGCCCTACCTCAAAGAGTTCTGTGAGGGCTGGGAGGCATTGGCTCATGCCTGTAATCCTAGCACTCTGGAAAGCCAAGGTGGGTGGATTGCCTGAGCTCAGGAGTTCAAGACCAGCCTGAGCAAGAGCAAGACCCCATCTCTACTAAAATAGAAAAACTAGCTGGGCTTTGTGGCAGGTACCTGTAGTCCTAGCTACTCGGGAGGTTGAGGCAAGGGGATCACTTGAACCCAAGCATTTGAAGTTGCTGTGAGCTGTGACACCACAGTACTATACCCAGTGCTAGACTTTGCCTCAAGAAAAAGAATTCTGTGAGGACCAAATGAAATGACAGTGGACACTGTATAAATTATAGTGTTATCCAAATGTGACATATTATTTAAAACAATGAATATAAACATGCCTTAAAGATGAAGTTAGTTTTCCTTAAGCAATCATTCAATGACTATTGCCAGAATCCAAATGCCTCAGAACTCAAACAACTCAGAATCTAAACGAAAAATTCAAGCAAATTTTACCCCAAATCCAAACACTGCTTTGAAATCCAAATGCCTAGCACGTTGTTCATGTATTTTTGTGCGTGTGTTTCCCCTGCGCTCAGGGCACCCATCTGCTTTGTCCTTCAGTTCATTGTCGGAAGCTATAGTGAAAGCATCTTGTGTGAGTTTCACTGCTAACTTTATGCTTTTGTGCCTGTTTTGTTGGCGTTTCTTAATATTCAATTAAATGTATTCACCATGGGTCCTAAAAAGTGTAGTGAGAAAAATAAGAGGAAAGCTGTTAAAGCTACAAGTGAAGTTAAGCAGGAAAGCAGCACAGGTGTGGCTGGTCTCGCTACTATGTTCAGGATGCCTAAATCGACTGTATTAGTACTATTATTATTTTTTTTAATATGGAATGCTTCACACATTTGCGTGTCATCCTTGCGTAGGGACCATGCTAATCTTCTCTGTATCGTTCCAATTTTAGTATATGTGCTGCCAAAGCAAGCACATCGACTGTATGATTTTGAAAAATAAAGAAGCTATCAAAGCACCTGATGTGGCGAAAGGGATTACGACGCTGACCTCTAGGAGATGGAAAAGTACAGAAGAGATGGAAAGACTCCTTTTAGTTTGGATTAATGAAAAACAGCTGGCTGGTGATGTGATTTCTGAGACAATAATTTGTGAGAAAGCCAAGGTCCTCTACAATGATTTAGTGGAAGGCATGCCTGATACTAGTGCTCAAAAGGAGGAGTTTAAAGCCAGTAGGGGGTGGTTAGAGAACTTCAGGAAAAAGACTGGGGGGCGGCATCTGTGGCTCAAAGGAGTAGGGTGCAGGCCCCATATACCGGTGGTGGCAGGTTCAAACCTGGCCCTGGCCAAAAACTGCAAAAAAGAAAGAAAGAACGAAAAGGACTGGGATCCAGTGTGTTATTATGCACAGAGAGGCTGCCAGTTTTTTTTTTTTTTTTGGAAACAGAGCTTCAAGCTGTCGTCCTGGGTAGCGTGCTGTGGCATCACCACTCACACCAACCTCAAACTCCTGGGCTTAAGCGATTCTCTTGCCTCAGCCTCCCAAGTAGCTGGGACCACAGGTGTTTGCCACAACTCCCAGCTATTTTTGTGTGTGTGTGTGTGTGTGTGTGTGTGTGTCTGGGGCTGGGTTTGAACCCGCCACCTCTGGCATATGGGGCCAGCGCCCCACTCTGTTGAGCCACAGGCACCGCCCACTCCTGGCTATTTTTTGCTTGTAGTTGTCATTGTTGTTTGGCAGGCCCGCCTGGGTTCGAAACTTCTAGCCCCGGTGTATGTGGCCGACACCCTAGCCGCTGAGCTATAGGCACCAAGCCTACAATTTGAGCTTTTAACCTTTAAAAAGTCACATCATAAAAACAAAAGTAAAAAAGACTTCTTTTTGTCATCATCCCAAGCATCCAGAAATCATTCTCTTTAGTCTTTATTTCAAGCATTTATTTCAACTTGCTAGTATGACCCCTAACATATTGTATTATAGTTGTTTTTATACATGATTATATATCTCCCTCCTTCCCAGCTCCACCCCTCCTTACCGGAGTAATAGTAAAACTTGAGCTATTTAATATCTGCATAGAGCAGTGTGTAAGAATGCAGGCTCAGAGACCAGTCTTGACCTGAGAAAGCCTGTTCTGTGGCTTACTAGTTTCATGACACTAGATTCTTTTTTTTTTTGCTGTTTTTGGCCAGGGGTCAAATGGGGTCAGCGCCCTACTCCTTTGAGCCACAGGCGCCGCCCAAGACACTAGATTCTTTACTTAACCTTTCTAAGCCTCCATTTCCTCATCTGTAGAATGGGATTAATAACAGAACCCAAGCATCACAAAGTTGTGAGGATTAATAGAGATAACACATGTAAAGCCCTTAGGAACTCAATAAAAGTTATCAAAGACTATGTTGGAAAAAAATAAAACCGTATCAACACCTACCCCACCCCCACCTGGAAGAAAAACTGCATGGTGTTTTTTCCTTTCTAGGGTAGGGATGGGAAGGCTTCAGCTACTTGGTTTTTCTTTGATCAGAATGTGCTATTGCTAGCTTCATCGCAGCCACGGTATCTTGTGGAAGGAAGGGATTAGTCGGTAAGGTACCAGACTTACCAGAGGTACCAGAAACCTGAAGGGACTTTTCCTGCCCCAACCTGTGCCTCTTCTGCTGAAGACCAGGGCATGCCAATCCTCCTCCTCTTCCTTTCTTTTTTCCCATCCCTCCCTCCCCACCACTTCAAACCCTGGGAAAAAAATGAAGAGAAGCACACCAACCAAGAAGCCTTTTCACTTCATTGTGTTTTTCAGCTAGACCTGAACAGACTGCGATCAATTCAACCCTCTTTCACCCTCCCTCCTCTTCTCTCATGTCCTCTTTGTTGTTGTTTTCTCTCTCTCTCTCTCTCTCTCTAACTGTGTCTTCAGGCTTAGGAAAAACCAGTTACCTCCCAGCAGCATGAGTACACAAGAAGCTGCCGTTGCCTGGAGCAAACACAACATGCTTGTAATAGCTCCCCATGGTCCTTGGTACTTGGAAAGGCCGAGATAGGGATCCTGTCTGATTCTCTGAAAAACTCCTTGGCTTGACCACATCTGTCCCAATCCAGGCTCAGCAAGGAGTCACACACAAAATCTCACTCTTTGGCTTCTTCTGGCCGGGAACCTTTTAGCCTGCCCCATCGCCAGGACAGGGGTTTTATTCCAAGTTGAGCAAACCCGGCCAGTTGGACTTGAAATCAACTACGATGAAGGAGGCATACACCTTTTCCATTTTCAAAGCAGCCTAGTGGCATTTTGTTTTTTTCCAACAGGGTAACTCCAAACTGGCAGGGCTTTCAAAGTTACAAATTTCCATGTCCCCAGACCTCACTGAAGAACATTTCCTGGTTAGGTTGGTATGTGTGGAGGTTTGGGGTGTGTAAGTGAGAAACGTTTAACAAACAGTTAAACCTGAGTTATGCATCAAATTAGTCTAAACAAGATTCTCCCCTATCCCCATGCTGTACTAGATACCCTCTTTAATTCCTATCCCAAACATATATTCAAAAATAACTACTATTTATCAAACACCCACTCAGTACCAGGAACTGAACTACGTGTTTTATTTACTTACACTGACTCATTTTATCTTACCAACTATGCAAGGTAAATTATTTATTGTTTCCTCTCTAAAGCATAGACAGGTTAGGCAATTTCCCCAAAGTCACCCAGATGGAATCTCATTCCAACACAACAACCTGGATGAATCTCAAAATCATTATGCAGAGTGAAAGAAACCAGGCAAAAAAAAAAAAGAGCACCTATTATATGATTTCATGTCTATAAAGTTATAGAAAGTGAAAACTAATTTGTAGTGATAGATAGCAGATCAGTAGTTGCCTGGGGATAGGGTGAAGGGAAGGATGGATTCCAAAGGGGTTCAAAGAAACTTGAAGGTGTGATAGAAACGCTGATAATCTTGACATAATGGTTTCTTGACATAAAGGTGAAGGAGTGTCAAAACTGATCATATACTCTAAATATGTGCAAGTTAGTGTATCTCAATAAGGCTGAGTCCTGTTGGCTCTTCTCACTGGAAACTGATTAGTAAGGGCTGTGATTCTAGAAATTCTTTTATACCACTCATAGTTACACCAGATATAAATTTCAATGTAATGCTAATGATGATCTAAAGCAGTTCTCAAATTTTTTTGGTCTCAAGACTCTTTCACACTCATGAAAAGTATTGAGGACGCCCAAGAGCTTTGGTTTATGTAGATCATATCTATCAATATTTACCATGTTAGAGATTAAAACTGAGGACTTTTATTATTTATTTGTTTATTTATTTATTTATTTAGAGACAAAGCCTCAAGCTGTCGCCCTGGGTAAAGAAAGTGTGGTGGCATCACAGCTCACGGCAACCTCTAACTCCTGGGCTTAAGCAATTCTCTTGCCTCAGCCTCCCAAGTACCCTGGGACTATAGGCACCCGCCACAATGTCCCGCTATGAACCTGCCAGCTCTGGTGTATGTGGCTGGACTTTTAAAGACAGTTAATTAATTTAAAAAAATTATAAACCCATTACATATGACATTTTTCATTAAGCATATGTTTCCAAAAACAATTAGTAAGAGTATTAGCATTGTTTTTCATTTTTGCAAACCTATTTCATTTCTGACTGTATAAAAGACATACTTTTCATACTTGTTTCTTCAAACTGTTGCAATATAACCGATTCTGCAGCCTCTGAAAAATTCTACTGTATACTTGTGAAAAAATGAGAATGAAAAAGGCAAATAACATCTTAGTATTAATATGGAAATAATTTTGACCTTGCAGACACTCTGCCTTTAAAAAATGCTTAAAAGTATTCAAACCATAAGCTACTTATTCTAGTACTTACGCTACTATTTCCATTATTTTACCTCTCCTATCCAAGACCATCTGAAATCTTGAGACAGAAGAAGAAAGTGGGACACAGAAAGATGCATCAGATGGAAGGATGTACTAATAACTCTCCTTCAAAGTCTTTTCCACCCCTATGAGTCTGAGTCTGTGGCATGGAGTTATTTTTCTTTTAAACAAAATCAAGAAAGCCAAAGGCTCAGCAGGACCTAGATGCACAGGATTGGGGGGACTAAAGTACAATGAAAACATCACAGAGTTTCCCTGTGACCCCCTTGCAGAAAAAGAAACAGCTGCCTCCTCTCAGGGTTTCCCTATGGTTCCCCCCACCGTGGGTGTCAAAGCAAGAACCTGGGGTCCCAAGGAAGTTTCAGACCAGTCTGAGCTCTTACCTGTTCCCTAAACAAGTGTTTGCCCAGGCTGAACCCAGTGCTGGTCCAAGCCCTCAATCCATATTGAAAACTTAGCTCCCTGGCATGGGACAGCAGACAGGGCATCAACTTAGGAGTCAATAAATTCTGGTATGAATTGTGTTTCTCCTTTGTACAGGTTATGTAACCTAGTATAAGTTACTGAACTTTTTTGAACCTCAATTTCTTCATCAGTAAAAGGTAAATCACAATATCCTCCCAAAATAAATATTGTACAGATTCAGTGTAATGATAACACATAGGAAGCCCAGTAGAGTACTTGGCATATAGCAGAGTCTCACTCTCAGTGACTGTCACATTTTTACAGACAAAGGGCACGGTGGAAATACCACAGCTTCCAGCATCAGAAAGGACTTGGTTTAAGTCCTAACAACACTGGCTTTGAGCAAATCACTTCACTCACCTTGTGGAGATGTTATGAAGGCTGACTGAAGAAATGCCTATAAACTGGCACCTACCACATGCCCTACAGATGGTCACTACTATTACAGAGCATTTGCATCTGGGGTTGTAAGGTCACTAAGTCCCAGGGGAACCCCTCATTCCCGGATGCAGTCTCTTTGGGGTCTATCCCTTGGTCCCTGGAGATAGATTAGGATGGCTGAATCTCAGTCATGCCTCAGATAAGACTTTTCCAAAAGAGTTAATCCAGTCCTCACTTGAGAGTTCTCCATCTCCTAAATATTCACCAACAAGAATGTTGCAGAGACCATAAATGACAGGAGAGTTAATATCTATAGATACTATTCCCAAGGCAGAGAGAGAATAGACATTGCATATATTATAAAAACTGGTCACTCCATACAGGAAAGGCTTCACAGTGGGCTCTCCAGAGTCAGACTCAAATTGAAATCCTGGATCTCCCATTTATTTACTAGCTACAAGACCAAGGGCAAATTACTTGGCCTTTGTAAAACTATTTTCTCATCTATAATTGGAAATGATATGCTAAATGTGGAGAGCTCTTAGAATAGTACATGGCATAAAGACAATACAAGGTCATTTTACCTATCATCACTCTTTCAATTATTTTTTTACAGCAGGAACCTAATGTTTTAATACTAACATACTAATATATAGCACACATTCTCACTTAGACACTAGGCTCAGGGAGGGGCAGCCATGGTTAGAAGAAATTGCTTATTTTCACCTTTTTGTACTTTCAAAGTTTTCTTTTTTTTTTTTTTTTTCAAGAGACACAGTTTCACTTTATCACTCTTGGTAGAGTGCTATGACATCACAGCTCACAGCAACCTCCAACTCCTGGGTTTAGGCGATTCTCTTGCCTCAGCCTCCCCAGTAGCTGGGACTACAGGTGCCTGCCACAACGCCCGGCTATTTTTTTTGTTGCAGTTTGGCCGGGGCTGGGTTTGAACCCACCACCATTTCAAAGTTTTCTGTAGGGAGCACTAATGACTAGGCTAAGTGAAAAGCTTAAAAAAGAGGAGGTAAGGAGAAGGACGAAGACAAGAAGGGGAAGGAGGAGCAAAAAGAAGAAGAAAAATTTTAACTCAACCTGAGCTGGGCCCCAGAAGAAAACCAGCAATCCTGAGCCTCAAAACGCTGGACCACATGACTAGGACAGTAGAGGGTAGTGAGGAGGGGCTAGAAATCCTGTCGGAGAGGATCAGCTGATCAGAAGGCGTTCAACTGAGTCGGCCCTCTCTGTTGCTGGGGTGACTTTGGATCCTGAGGAACCCCGTGACATAAAGGACTTTGGGCAGGGTACCACTGGTGTCTGCCTGGTGCGGCTCTTGGTTGACAAGGAGCCCTGAAAAACGCTGAGACAGTGAGACAAGGAGGGGAGAGTAGCAAAGCTGTAGAAAGAGGGAGGCCGGAAGGCGGCCTCGGAAGTTGAGCGAAGGCGCGCCTGTAGGAGGAGAGGGCATGAAGGAATGAGCCCAGAAGGGACTGGCGGTTCTAGGACCTGTGGGCAAGGGTCTCCTACTTTCTTCCTGAAAAGTGTGGGCTTGAAAAGAATGAGGATTGATTACTGAGTGCTCGCTGCAAGCCACTTTATGGACATTTAATCCTATGAGAGAGCCTGGGTTGGCGCTGTAGCTCAGTGGCTAGGGCGCCAGCCACATACATCGGAGCTGGGGGATTCGAATCCAGCCCTGGCCTGCCAAACAACAATGACAACTACAACCAAAAAACAGCTGGGCATTGTGGCAGGCGCCTGTTGTCCCAGCTACTTGGGAGGCTGAGACAAGAGAATCGCTTGAGCCCAAGAGTTTGAGGTTGCTGTGAGCTGTGACGCCAAGCACTCTACCAGGGTGACAGCTTGAGACTCTATCTCAAAAAAAAAAAAAATAATAATAATAATAATAATCCTATGAGGGAGCCTGGATGACTTGCTCATAGTTTCACAGCTATTAAGAGATGGAGCCAAATTTCAACCTGGGGTCCAACTCTTAGATCCTTAGCTGTCCCCTGCGAGGTAAGCCTGAGGGCCTGAGGGTTTTCCCAGCTCCATGTGTGCCTGGAATGGTCTGAGAGACAGAAATAGGGAAGAAGAAAAGTGATGGCTGTGGGAGGAGATAAGGGAAGGAAGAAGCAACCAAGATAGGCAAATGAAGGGAAGACTTTGGGAATGAGAAGGGAGATAGGAAAGGACAAGACTGAAAAAGATAGTGAGGAGGACAAGGAAGAGTTGAGGGGGAGCAACAGGAAAGGAGAAATCAGTTGAAATATGGAGCCTTGGCTGGACATGAGGGTAAGCATGGGGAAGAGGGAGAAGGAAACACTGGTGGGGTCTTGGAAGAATCAGAACTACCCAGGGCATGATCCTAGGTAAAGAAGGAACCAGGTTTGGAGTGTAGTCAGTGGTTGTGGTTGTTTACTTGCTGTGAAAGTGTGGAGCATAAGATCATCATCCATAGAGCTGTCAACCAGCTGCCCAGAGGTCTGCTGAAGCGAAATTGGAACTCAGATCCGACTCCTTATGGCTTTAACTGTGGGGTGTCTCAGTTTACAGCTGAGGCTGGATTACTGTATTCAGATTACTAGTGCACTGAATGGGCTTGCCCAGTACGTTATTGTAGAGTCATCAACAGTTCGATCTAAAGTTCTTTTACCTTTGGACCATGTTGTGGTTTTATGTCTTTTAATTAAAAAAAAAAGTATTTTGTTAGTAATGTAATGGTTTCACAAGGTCTTTATCTTCTTTTTTCCTCTAAAAATCTGAAAAGTTTCTGCTTGATATCAGGCATTGTGGTCCTAAGGGCAGACTTTTTTTTATTTTTTTATTTTTTGAGACAGTCTCACTGTATCACCCTTGGTAGAGTGCCTTGGCGTCATAGCTCACAGCAACCTCAAACTCTTGGGCTTAAGTGACTCTCTTACCTCAGCCTCCCAAGTAGCTGGGACTATAGGCCCCAGCCACAGCGCCTGGCTATTTTTTTGTTATAGTTGTCATTGTTGTTTAGCAGGCCCTGAACCCACCAGCTCCTTCAGGGCAGATTTTTCTTTTCCTTCTTGGGTTTTTGTTGGGGCCATAGGGTTCAATCTTTTTGTTGCTATTGTTGTTTTGTTTTATTCTAAGACAGAGTCTTGCTCCATCACCCCAGGTAGAATGTAGTGGTATCAACATAGCTTATTCCTGGGCTCAAGCGATCCTCCTGCTTCAGCGTCCTGAGTAGTTAGGACTACGGGTGCACACCACCATACCTAGCTAGCTTTTCTTTTTCCTTTCTTTTTCTTTTCTTTTTTTTTTTTTTATAGAGATGAGATCTCACTCTTGCTCAAGCAGTACTCTATCTCAGCTTCCCAAAGTGGTAGCATCACCGATGTGAGCCACCACGCCCAGTGGCATTCAATCTATTGAAGGAATGTTATTGAAAAAGAGAACAGGGCGGCGCCTGTGGCTCAGTGAGTAGGGCGCCGGCCCCATATGCCGAGGGTGGTGGGTTCAAACCCAGCCCTGGCCAAACTGCAACAACAACAAAAAAAAAATAGCCAGGCGTTGTGGCAGGTGCCTGTAGTCCCAGCTACTCGGGAGTCTGAGACAAGAGAATCGCTTAAGCCCAGGAGCTGGAGGTTGCTATGAACTGGGCCATAAAGTGAGACTCCATCTATAAAAAAAAAAAAAAAAAAAGAACATACCAGAAAGGAAGAAATAATGGACTATTAGTCAGCAATAAAAAAGAAATTGAAGAACTGATGCGTGCTACATACAGCATTGGTGAACCTTGAAAAAATTATGCTAAGAGAGAGAAGCCAGGCACAAAGACCGTATATTTTATGATTCCATTTATATGAACTGTTCAGAATAGGTAAATTCATGGAGACAGAAAATAGATTAGTGGTTGCCTAGATCTGGATGAGGTCAGGGGGAATAAGGGTGACTGGTAAGAGGTACTAGGTTTCTTGAGATGATTGAAAATATTCTAAAATTGATTATGGTGAGGGTTGCACAATTCTGTGAATATACTAAAAACTATTGAATTGTCTACTATAAATAGGTAAATTGTATGGAATTTGAATTATATCTTTTTTTTTTTTAAGATAGTTTCACTTTGTTGCCCTTGGTAGACTGCCATGGCATTATGGCTCACAGCAACCTCAAACTCCTAGGCTCAAGTGATTATCTTGTTTCAGTTTTACTATGTTTTAGGTGAGAAGGGGTCTTGCTCTTGCTCAAGCTGGTCTCGAGCTCCTGAGCTCAAGCAATCCACCTGCCTGGGCCTTCTAGAGTGCTAGGATTACAGGCATAAGCCACCTTGCAGGGCCTGAATTATATCTTAATAAAGCTGTTAACAAAGCAAAGAAAAGAAAGAAAATAGAAAGCAAGGAGGTAGAGGTGCTAAGTATTACATTAGATTTAGGGGACATAAAATGGGTCAGTTTGGCCAGCACTTAAAGAAGCAGTTAGGAATGAAACTGAGGCCAAATAACAAAGAGCCTGGAATTTCATGTCAGAATTAGGACTCAGGCTTGGTACCTGTGGCTCAAGTGGCTAAGGCACCAGCCACATACACCTGAGCTGGTGAGTTTGAATACAGCCTAGGCCCGCCAAACAATGACGATGGCAACCAAAAAATAGCCGGACCTTGTGGCAGGTGCCTGTAGTCACAGCTACTTGGGAGGTAGAGGCAGGAGAATCGCTTGAGCCCAGGAGTTTGAGTGGTGCTATGAGTGGTGATGCCACAGCTCTCTACCCAGGGTGACAGCTTGAGGCTCTGTCTCAAAAAAAAAAAAAGAATTAGGACTCAATCTTACAGCTCTGAGCTGTCAAATATAATGGCCATCAGCCATATGTGAGTATCGAAGAGTAAAATATAGCTAGCCCAAACTGAGGTGTGCTATAGGTATAAAATTTTGAAGAGTTAGTTAAAAAAAAAGGGGGCGGCGCCTGTGGCTCAGTGGGCAGGGTGCCAGCCCCATATACTGAGGGTGGCGGGTTCAAACCCAGCCCCGGCCAAACTGCAACAAAAAAATAGCCGGGCGTTGTGACGGGCACATGTAGTCCCAGCTACTCAGGAGGCTGAGGCAAGGGAATCGCCTAAGCCCAGGAGCTGAAGGTTGCTGTAAGCTGTGACGCCACAGTACTCTACCGTGGGCGATAAAGTGAGACTCTGTCTCTAAAAAAAAAAAAATAAATAAAATATCTTGATAATTTTTATAGTGATTACAGTTTGAAATGATAATGTTTTAGATTTATTGGATTAAATAAAATATATATAATAATTAGTCTTACTTTTTAAAATCATGTTTATTTGCAGGGCACCATAGTGCATTGTCTGTAGTTCCAACCGTTCAGGGAGGATGAAGTGGGAGGATTGCTTGCGGCTAGCCTAGGTAGTATAAGACTTCATCTCTCATAAAATAAAATAAAAGTCTATACAATTGTTATTTTACTTTTTAACATGGCTACTAGAAAATTTTAAACTAAATATGTGTAGCCGGGCGTTGTGGCGGGCACCTGTGATCCCAGCTACTCGGGAGGCTGAGGCAAGAGAATCGCCTAAGCCCAAGAGCTGGAGGTTGGTGTGAGCTGTGATGCCACAGCACTCTACTGAGGGTGACAAAGTGAGACTCTGTCTCTACAAAAAATAAATAAATAAAGAAAGAAATAAATAAAATTAAAAACTAAATATGTGGCTCACTGTCTATGTGATCGTGCTATTATAGATAGTGGAAAGCCATTGAAGATTCTTGAGTCAGAACAGGAGTTGGCAAATGTTTTCTGTAAAGCACCAGGCTTGAGGGCCATACAGCCTCTATTGCAGCTGTTTCACTCTACTGTTGTAGTATAAAAGCACCTATAGACAATAATGTAAACAATGAATATATTTGTATTCCAATGAATGTTTATTTATGGACATACTGAAATTTGAATCTCATATAATTTTCACATGTAATGTGAAATTTATATTGTTCTTATTTTGATTTTCTACCAATCATTTAAAAATATAAAAGCCATTCTTAGTTTTTGGGCTATACAAAAACAGGCAGTGAGTGGGATTCGACCCTCAGGCCATCCATTAATACCAATGTTAAAGCGTTAAGCTGGAGTCTCTGAAAAATCTCTTTCAACCCCCAACACCATTGGTGCTTTCCCCCCACACAGCACACACAGTGCTTGGAAAATTTCTTCTCCTTTGCAAACAGCATGGATTCATGTAACATTTGATCTGGAAGAGACAGTAAGGATCAGGTACTCCTACCTTCTCATGTTACATTTGAGGAAACTGAGTCTCAGAGAGGTAAACTCACATAAACAAGGTCACATTGCAGAGAAGAGGTTCCAAATAATGGGAGTAATTGCCAAGACTGTGAAGTGGCATCTGGATAAAAAAGAAGGGTTTGAGGTTAGTTGAGTACCCATGCCCCATTCAGGCAGTCTGAATTCTAGCTCATCCATTCGTCTATTCATTCATTTTTCATTCATCTTTAATTTCTATTTTTTTTTTTTTAAACAGAGTTTCACTATGTCACCCTGGGTAGAGTGCCATGGCGTCACAGCTCACAGCAACCTCCAACTCTTGGGCTTAAGCGATTCTCTTGCCTCAGCCTCCCAAGTAGTGGGGACTACAGGCACCTGCCACAATGTCTGGTTACTTTTTTTGTTGTTGCAGTTGTTTAGCTGGCCTGGGCCGGGTTCAAACCTGCCACCCTCTCTATGTGGCTGGTGCCGTAACCACTGTGCTACAAGCGCTAAGCCCATCTCTAATTTCTTGAGACCACCTGGGTGCCAGGCCTCATGGGAAGCTCTGGAGAACCAGACATTAATTAGATTTGTTCACTGACCTTGAGGAACTGCATAGTATAGAAAAAAGATACTTTAAAACAGATATGGGGGCAGCGCCTGTGGCTCAGTGGGTCGCTGGCCCCAAATACTGAGGGTGGTATTTCAAACCCGGCCAAACTGCAACAAAAAAATAGCCGGGCATTGTGGCAGGCACCTGTAGTCACAGCTATTCGGGAGGCTGAGGTAAGAGAATCGCCTAAGCCCAATAGCTGGAGATTGGAGGTTGCTGTGAGCTGTGACATCATGGCACTCTACCAAGGGCAACAAAATGAGACTCTGTCTCTAAAAAAAAAAAAAAACAGATATGGGGCAGGGGTAGGGCACAGATAACCTGGAAAAGTAAGAGAAAGGATCTCTGAGGAGGTATCACATAAGCTGTGATTAGAGGCATAGGTAGGAAATAGACAAGTAAAGAAAAAGTTTGGAAGAGTGTTCTAGACAGGAGAAAGTGCATATGCAAAGGCCTAGAACTGAGAGGTCCCAGGTGCTCAGAGAACCATAAGTATGATAGATCATGGGTATGGAGGATTAAACAGGAGCCACAAGAGAGAAAGGAGTCTAGAGAGTCATCAGGACTCAGAATATAATTCCTCTGGAGTTAAAAAAACTTTGTCTTGATCATGTTAGGTGGTGAGGAAATAGGTTTTAAACAATGAAGTAGCATCGTCAGAGAGTTTTACAAAAATCATATTGGCAGTTTGCCAGGCGGGAAGGAAAGAAAAAAGGATTCCATGGGGAGGAACAGCCTGTGCAAAGGCCTGGAAGAATGCAAGGACCAGTGACAGCGAGTGATCTGGTGTGACTCAAGCATGCAGTGCATGACGAGGAGCAAGTAGAGAGAAGCCTGGGAAGGAAATTTGTACAGATGGTGGAGTGTCTTAAATTCCAGGCTGAGGAGTTTGGATTTGATTCTTCAGGTACCAGACAGAGGCAAGAACCTCACGGGAGTAAGTGTAAAGGTAGAACACACACCTAAGGTTAAGTTTCCCTAGCTCTGCTATTTATTAGTTAAGTCTCAGGGGTATAATGGAGATAACAGCCATGAGCATTAAGTGAAATAATGTATGAGAAGTACTTACCACTTTTTAAGAGCCTAACACACACTAAGCACTCAAAATATTAGCTCTGAAACCTGCATAGGATGTATCACATCAAAGGGCTCTCAGTCCCTACATAAATATCACAGAACATTCTGCTAAAGGGAAGACTTGGGTGGGATGACCCTGACCTCTTATTTTTAAACTCTAACTTTCCTTTTTTTATAAAGAATAATGCTTGTGAGACCACAATCACCCTCTCTTGGGAGTAGTTTTCTTTAAGAAACTCAGAGAAACTCTCATATCATGCCTCTGGCATTATGAGTAGCTGTTTCCAAAACAGCACAGAAAGCTACCAGCTCAATTTAAGGGTAGTAGACATTCTCTCCAGGACCTAGGCCCAAACTTTGGGTTCTTATAGTCCTCCCAACCATGAGTTTCTGTTCATTTTGCATTCATTTTAAAATGGTCTGTGTGTGCAGAATAGTTTATATATCATGTGAGAAAGGAAAAATATTTTATATTTGTGTTTTATATATATAGTCACATGTCATTTAACAATGGAGATACATTAAGAGAAATATGTAATTTGGCTGTTTTGGCATAATTCAAACACAAGAGAGTGAACTTAACACAAACCTAGGTGATACAACCTACTACACATGTAGTCTATGTGCATCGTCTATTGCTCCTAGGCTACAAATCTGTTATTGTAGTAAGTACTCTAGGCAACTATAACACAATGGTAACGATGCATGTTTCTCAACATATCTAAACATTTTAAAAGTATGGTAAGAGTACAGTATTTAGGCTTGGCACCTGTAGCTCAGCAGCTAGGGCGCTGGCCACATACACTGCAGCTGGTTGGTTCAAACCCAGCCCGGGCCTGCCAAACAATAACAACTACAAAAAAAAAAAAAAAAGCCGGGCGTTGTGGCAGGCGCCTATCATCCCAGCTTCAAGGGAGGCTGAGGCAAGAGAATCGCTTAAGCCCAAGAGTTTGAGGTTGCTGTGAGCTGTGACACCATAGCACTCTACTGAGGGCAACATAGAGAGACTCCAGGGCTGGGTGTGACGGCTCACACCTGTAATCCTAAGCACTTTGAGAGGTAGAGGCGGGAGGATCACTTGAAGCCAGGAGTTTGAGACCTTAGCCTGAGCAAGAGCTCTACAAACTATAGAAAAATTAGCTTGACGCAGTGGCACAAGTCTGTAGCCCTAGCCACTCAGGAGGCTGCCACAGGGCTATCACTTGACCCCAGGAGTTTAAGATTGCAGTGAGCTATGATGAGGCCACTGTACTCTAGCTTGGGGGGCAGAGCAAGACTCTGTTTCAAAAAAAGAAATGTTAATGTTTCATGACTGAAACATCATGTGTTGCACACAGAATAGTTCTTAAGAACCTGGTGACTGTTCTTCAGAGTAGGGCATAGTGTGTGTAGAGACAAAGATTGAGGGGAGACTTACTTTCTATTATCTTGTACCTTTTGAAGTACCATATACATGTATTATCTACTTAAACAAAAAATTTTTTTTTTTTTTCTGAGACAGAGTCTCATTCTGTTGCCCTGGGGTTGAGTGCTGTAAAGTCATAGCCTCATCACAACCTCAAACTCCTGGGCTCAAGCTATCTTCTTGCCTCAGCCTCCTAAGTAGCTGGGACTATGGGCACCTGCTACCCCACCCAGCTAGTTTTTCTATTTTTATTAGGGACGGGTCTTGCTCTTGCTCAGGCTAGTCTTGAACTCCTGAGCTCAAGCAGCAATCTGCCTGCCTCGGCCTCCCAGAGTGTTGGGATTACAGGCATGAGCCACCAAAGCCAATCTTAAACAAACAATTTTTTTTTTTTTTTTTGAGACAGAGTTTCACTTAATTGCCCTTGGTAGAGTGCAGTGGCATCACAGCTCACAGCAACCTCCAGCTCTTGGGCTTAGGTGATTCTCTTCCCTCAGCCTCCTGAGTAGCTGGGATTACAGATGCCTGCCACAACACCTAGCTATTTTGTTGTTGTTGTTGCAGTTTGGCCAGGGCCAGGCTTGAACCTGCCATTCTCAGTATATGGGGCCGGTGCCCTACTCACTGAGCCACAGGCGCCACCCAACAAACAATTTTTTAAAATATACAAGCAAGTTCCTGGAAAAACTCCCTGAGAGTGTCCTCTATTTGCTGGCCTCTATACCATGTAACAGAGGTATACCAGATCCACTGTTGGTCTACTCTCCAGTTTTGCTTTGTGGCACCTTACTATTTAGTATAGAGCCAGACCTATGAATAAAAGGATGACGATCTTGGTTCCTGTCCCCTATTGCAGGACTTAGAACCTTTCTGTGATCCCAGCTTCCCAGCTGGAAAATGGGGACAGTGGCACTTGCTACATTCCCCATAAGGGTAGCATTAAGAACTAGCTATCTACTGGTAAAGGATTTCAGGATATGGGAATGAAATAGAGTATATTAACACAGAGGACTGCTGTTTTTTAACCCCACATAGTTTTAGGGAAATATAATATAAAGGTTTCAGATCCACTTATGTTGCTGCACTAAAGGTGAATGTTAACTAGTGACATTGACAATTGTCATTTTCTTCGTAAACCTACTTGATGACTCAGAGCTGCAGGAATCTTGCTATATGAGCCTTCTGTCTTTGAACAGCAATGTCTCAGTCTGACCTACCTGAAACAGACAGGAAACCAGTCCACCTCAATTACAGATCTCAGCTGAGAATCAGGGTTTGGTGTCACACAGTTTCTCTAGAGGGCATTTGCCTACCTGGGTCCAGTGACTGTGTCTTATCTCTGATGAAGCCTCTCTGTTCTTGTCTCCAGTGCCTTCATACAGGGTGGGATGCACAGAAAGCATTTAATAAATGATGGCTGAACTAATGGCTGCCTGCCTGCCTTCAGGTGCGTCCTCACTTTACAGTAGGGAAACAGGCACACAGAAGTGCAGTACCTTGCATGAATTCTATTATATATGGAATCCCTGGTTCAGGCGTGAGTCCCAGTTCACTCCTTAGAGCTCATCTCTTCTCTCTGAACAGAGAATGCTTGAGAAGTTCCTGTATTTTCATCTTCAGAGAAATAAGATAAGCAGTTATAAAATAAGACCTGAATCTAGCTGATCCAATTAGATGATGACTGAGCCATCAGCCTTCCCCAGGCCTCTATATCCCCATCCATAAAATAATGGTGTGGGTAGGATGATCTCTCAGGATGCTTTGCGTTTCCTCTGGCGTGTGTACACAGCCCTACATCCACCAGCTGCGTTAGGCCATCTCTTTTTCCAAGCTGTACTTCTTTACCTCCTTGAGTTTCTCAAGAGTTTCAAGGGGGCGCTGTGAAACTTGTTCCCGGGCAGCCAGCATACTCTTCTTTCCTTGGAGCTGCCTGGCTGCTCCATCTCCCTGCTGGTAACCAAGCCCTTGTCTGCCTTTCTAGCAACCTAGCCCTTTTCTTATTGTTGCTGTCTGTTTCCATGTGCTCCTTTTATTCTCCAGGTTTTCCTTGACTCTGATGTTTTTCCCCCTGCTGCACAACAAGCCCTTCTGATCTCTGTGAAAGGCAAACCCATGTCATTCTTCCAAATCATCATTGTATGACATGTTTTTATATCAGTTGGACAAAGGAGCTATTTGATCAGGGGGTATGGTGTGTGATTGTAAGAAATTCAGCTAGTCGATGGCAACCATTGTTCCCCAAGTGGCTCCCTGACCCCATTCTGTTCCTGGAAAAACTCCCTGAGAGTGGCCTCTATTCATGGAGTAGCACCAGTCCCCAGCCGTGCTCCAGGAGCGTGCTCAATTCCTAGCGGTGACACCGATAGCTGCCCATAGCCATCCTTTAACTCTTTCATCAGCATTAGATTTCCAACCCCACAGCTGTTATCACTGCTGTGAGCTCAGGGGGTTAGAGATATAGGCATGCTCTCTGCTCTCCCTCTTATCTTGGAGAAATTCAACCTTCCTTTGAAATGATCATTTGAAAATTACCCGTCTGCTGCTTTCAGCACAGCAGGCCTGGCTAGCGAGCCTGCCCTCTTCAGTTTTCCCTTGAGGACAGCCTCCCCAGTTCTGCCAACTCTCAGGCCCTGCTGCTGGTATGTAGTCTAGTGGCACCTCAAAACCATTTCTGATTGCCTGAGGTAGAGGTATGGGGCCCCTCACGCTGGCCTCAGAGTCTTCAGCAGATTGTTTAAGTTACCCCCGAAGATGAGAAGACATTTCTACACTGCAATGAACACTGCTTGCTCAGCCTTCCACTCCCTTCCTTGCAGTACATGCTGGGTCCCTTTATGTGTAAGGCCTTGTGTAGGAGAGACAGAATCATGTGAAAATCGACCCTCGGTCCTGAGAATTCAACTTATTAGGGGAAACGAGACTCATGGACATGGATCTGCAGAAATATCTATAACATTTTCTCATCATTAATCCCATGTCATTAAAACGATGTGAGAGATAACTATTTTGGCCTGCTTAGCACACAAGCCACCCAAAGTGAAGAGTACTCAAAACCACAGTTGTGAGCCATATACCGTATATACTCAAGTATAAGCCGAGTTTTTTCGGCACAAAATTCATGCCGAGTTCGGGTTTTTCGGCACAAATTTTGTGCCGAAAAACTCGGCTTATACTCGAGTATATAGGTACCTTTCTTATTTATTTATTAAATCATATACCTTTCAAAAGGTCCGGCCTGCTGTAAGTTTGTGGATCTTAGCATTACACATTGATTGAGAGTGCAGGAAGATTCTTTGAAGCATCTTAAAATCTAACAACTTTGAGATTTTTCTCATTGTCACTGTGCCTAAAGACTAAAGACTAAAGACTTTTTTTAGAGACTAAAAAAAGATGGAGAGACCCATTCAAGATCACTCAAAGCCAGTAAATCTACTGCCTGTAGTTCATTTTTCTCCCACTTCATTTTATTAATTTGTTACATGCTACTTTTCTCCAAGAAAGTGGCAATAGATTAGAATGTCATTTGTCTATAACTACTATCAGGAAGTCAAGACCTCAAAGCTAATAAAATTTCCTACTCAAGCCAGGCACAGTGGCTCAGGACTATAGTCCTATCACTGTAAGAGGCCAAGACAGGTGGATTGCTTGAGCTCAGAAGTTTGAAAACTGCCTGAGCAAAAGCAAGATCCCGTCTCTACTAAAAATAGAAAAATCAGCTGGGCATTGTGGTAGGTGCCTATAGTCCCAACTATTTGGGAGGCTAAAGCAGGGGGATCACTTGCTGTGAGCTATGATGACACCACAGCACTCAACCCCACAGCAACAGACTGAGACTATGTCTCAAAAAAAAAAAAAAAAAGAAATCCAACTCAAGAGTCTAGAATCCTACATAAAACTCCTTGTCTGCCTTATCCCACCAGTGTTTCTGTACCTTGAGTTAACAGAACGGCCTTTTCAGTAATTCTCTCAGCTTGGCTCCTCCAGCTCTTTGGAGATTCTTCTTTGGCCTGGGGGGAACATCCACCGTACAATAGCTAAAATGTTCATCACTAGGTATAGAGTGACTGTATTGTCCAAAGTACAATTCATGCATGTAATTCTAGCACTCTGGGAGAACGATGTGGGTGGATCGCCTGAACTCAAGGGTTTGAGACCAACCTGAGCAAGAGCAAAACCCCATCTCTAAAAGCAGCCAGGCATTGTGGCGGGTGCCCTGTAGTCCCACCTACTTGGTAGGCTGAGGCAAGAGAATCACTTGAGCCCAAGAGTTTGAGGTTGCTATGAGCTGTGACACCATAGCACTCTACTGAGGGCAACAAAGTAAGACTATGTCTCAAAAAAAAAGGGGGGGGGGGGCTCGGCGCCTGTGGTTCAAGCAACTAAGGCACCAGCCACATACCCCTAACCTGGTGGGTTCAATTCTAGCCTGGGCCTGCCAAAACACAACCAAAACACAACGACAGCTGCAACCAAAAATAGCCGGGCGTTGTGGCAGGCACCTATAGTCTCAGCTACTTGGGAGGCGGAGGCAGGAGAATTGCTTGAGCCCAGGAGTTGGAGGTTGCTGTGAGCTGTGATGGTACAGCACTCTATCCAGGGCGATAGCTTGAGGCTCTGTCTCAAAAAGAAAAAAAAAGTACAATTCATGTTACAACATGAATGCACCTTGAAAACATTATGTTGAATGAAAGAGGCCTGACACAAAATGCCTCATATTGTATGATTCCATTTATATGTCTAGAATAGGTAAATTCATAGAGATGGAAAATAGGTTTGTAGTTAGTTGCCAGAGGCTGGGCAGAAGGACAGAAAGAGGAGTGACTGTTAATGGGTACAGGGTTTCTTCTTAGGGTAAAAAAAAAGTTCTGGAATTAGATAATGTTGTGCAACATTGTTACTATAGTAAAAAGCACTGAATCCTGTTTAAAGAGGTAAATTTTGTGATATGTGAATTCTATCTCAAGAAAAGATGGAGGAAAACAAATCTAAGAAAGGAAGTTTGGGCTCGGCGCCCATAGTTCAGTGAGTAGGGTGCTGGCCACATACACTAAGGCTAGCGGGTTTGAGCTTGGCTCGGACCTGCTAAACAACAATGGCAACCGCAACCAAAATAGCCAGGCATTATGGCGGGTGGCTATAGCTTCAACTACTTGGGAGGCTGAGGCAAGAGAATTGCTTAAGCCTGAGAGTTTGAGGTTGCTGTGAGCTGTGACTCCACGGCACTGTCTCCAAGGGTGACATAGTGACAACCTTGAAACTCTGTCTCAAAAAAAAAAAAAAAGGAAGTTTGTCATTCAAACCAGGATTGAGACACTTTCAAGGTATTAATAATTACCCCAGGAAAATATGTACAAATCAGAACACGTGTTCAGTCTAGCTAAAGATAATGAACCTGAGCTCTGTGTTCTGCTTGCTTTACATCTTCTCCAAGGAGCCTGAGAATGGTCTACCCTGTCAAAGAATCTGTGACCACTGGGGGCTCAAGGAGCCATATGAAATGGTTTTCTCAGCTCTTCTTAACTCCTTTGCTCCTCAATTTCCTATGTTGTTTAGGATTGTGGGGGGTTTTTTGTTTGTTTGTTTGTTTGTTTACAGTTTCTGGCCAGGGCTGGGTTTGAACTTACCACCTCCGGCATATGGGGCCAGCACCCTACTCCTTTGAGCCACAGGCACCACCCATGTGCTTCTTTTTTTTTTTTTTTTGAGACAGAGTTTCACTATGTCACCCTCCGTAGAGTGCAATAGCATCACAGCTCACAGCAACCTCCAACTCTTGGGCTTAAGTAATTCTCTTGCCTCAGCCTCCCAAGTAGCTGGGACTACAGGCGCCCGCCACAACGTCCAGCTGTTTTTTTGTTGCAGTTGTCATTGTTCAGCTGGCCCAGGCCAGGTTTGAAATTGCCAACCTCAGTGCATGTGGCTGGCGCCGTAACCCCTGTGCTATGAGCGCCGAGCCAGGATTGTACTTCTTGTTTCTACTTCCTCTCTGCTGTTGAACCTCTGCCTAGTTTTACCTGAGTTTTATTCATTCATCCATTTATTCCTCTATGAGGCAATTATGTGGTCCCTACTGGTGCCAGGCAGGCAGTCAGTATAGTGGCTGAGGAATATAGATAAAGAAGTCAAATTTTCTTCCCTCAAAAAGTTCACTTTCTACTAAGAAAGCCAGCATTTAAGTATAAGGCAGTGAGGACATTTATAAGATAGAAGTATAGGGCGGCATCTGTGGCTCAGTGGGTAGGGCGCCGACCCCATATACTGAGGGTGACAGGTTCGAACCTGGCCCCCGCCAGCTAAAATGGCAGTGGCAACTGCAACAAAAATAGCCAGGCGTTGTGGTGGGCACCTGTATTCCCAGGTACTCGGGAGGCTGAGGCAAGAGAATCACCCTAGCCCAAGAGCCGGAGGTTGCTGTGAGCTGTGAGGCGATGGCACTCTACTGAGGGTGACAAAAAAAAAAAGAAAAAAGTAGTATATACTGGGTACTGGACGCCCAAAGAGGCAAGAGGTTAGCTCTTCCTGAAGGTGGGAGTTTCTAGATACCCCATGTCTGGATGTTCCAGAGGGACTGTGATGATGCTTACTTTTGGCATCCAAAGGAAAGGCTCTCTTGGTTTTTGGTTTTCTCTCTCATTCTCATGGTGCCTGTTCTGACATGGCCTCTCACTCCCAACAGCACTGGGGCACTACCACCAACTGCAGATCTGGAGCCTCTGTCCTGAGAGTGACCCCTGTTCCAGCCCAGACTCCATCCTCTAGATGTTGTCTGGACCTTTTCTTCCTAAGTGCATTGTGTTCTTGCCCATTTTTCTGCCCACTTACAAAGGCTTATAAGGTCAAGCCCCTTGCCCAGGGTCACACAGCTGGTTAGTAACAAAAGCCAGGCTAGAACTCAGGTTCAATCCTCCCTCCAAGTGAGGTCCTTCTGAGCTTCCAATGAGGGGTTTTATTTTCCTAACAAATTACCTATAATGTGAAGAGGAAAACCTCAGACAATCCAGTTCAATTTTTTGTTTTGTTTTTTCTTTCTTTTTTTGTATTTTTCCCCTTTTTTGTTAATTTATCCCTTAGCCCAGATCTTTCAGGGAGTGGCAGAGGTAGTAATAGGCAAATGATTAATGATCCCCCAGGGTGCATGTCAAGTTCTCAGCATGAACATCAGGCTGGACTTCTGATCTCTCTCCCAGCCTGTCAGTGACGCCTCTAGTCCTGATGCCATGCAGTTCAGAACCCACATGCCAATGGTGTTTCTAAGTCTGGGCAGAAGGAGCAATGGTTGTCCTATGACATACAAGAAAGATCTCATACTTCGAGGAATCAGAGGCACAGGCAGAAAAGCTGAGGTTAAAAAAGAAAAGAAAAGAAAAGCTGGCTCGGCACCTGTAGCACAATGGTTACGGCAGCAGCCACATACGCTGAGAGTAGAAGGTTTGAACCCAGCTTGGGCCAGCTAGAACAACAATGGCAACTACAACCAAAAAATAGCCGGGTGTTGTGGCAGGTGCCTGTACTCCCAGCTACTAGGGAGGCTGAGGCAAGAGAATCACTTAAGCCCAAGAGTTTGAGGTTGCTGTGAGTGGTGACACCATAGCATTCTACCGAGGGCAACATAGTGAGTCTCTGCCTCAGAAAGAAAGAAAGAAAGAAAGAAAGAAAGAAAGAAAGAAAGAAAGAAAGAAAGAAAGAAAGAAAGAAAGAAAGAAAGAGCTGAGGTTAAGAGCTTATGTTTGAGAGGCCAGCAAGTCTGGATTTAAATCCTGGGCATATAATTTGGGGATGAAGAAATTCTTTACTTTTCTGAGTCTCAGTGTCCCCAGCTGTAAAACAGAGATGACAATTTACTTGGGGGATAAAATCCTCATCAGGATAATAACTACCTCATGGTACTACTGTAAGGAGGAAGCAAGATGAGGTGTATCAAAGGCTCAGAACAGTCCCTCATAGATAGTAATCACTTAATAAACAGTAACTGTTATTGTTATCTCTTCTAAAGCTACCTCTAATCTTAGAAGAGTCGAGAACTCTGGAGACTGTTGGCCAAGTCTCCCCTGATAATGTTTGTACCCTTCTTATTTATCCCATAATGGCAAGCACTAAGACATCTAGACTTCATTCATTCACCACAATTTATAATGCACTTCTTATATTCCAAGACTTCTTGAAGAATTATAATTACAAACACAGAGTTCCAACTCAGTGTTATAAATAAGATAATGTATGAGATCCAGAGGATTGCCTGGGAAACACAATGGAGAGGAGATAATTTTAGATGTCGAGGGATATGTAGAAGTTCAGAGGGAACAGCAT
Organism: Loris lydekkerianus; assembly: GCA_963574355.1. NCBI lineage: Eukaryota > Metazoa > Chordata > Mammalia > Primates > Lorisidae > Loris > Loris lydekkerianus. The sequence continues at coordinate 79,654 of CAUYPK010021829.1, forward strand.
GTGAAAGGACAAATAAATGGAAAAGCACGTAGTATTGGAGAAATGTAAAAAGATCTGCATCACTAGAACCGTCCACTAAAGTGAAAAGAAGCCAATGCAGTGGCTCCTACCTACAGTCCCAGCTACTAGGCAAGCTGAGGCAGAAGTTAGCCTAGGAGTTAGACACTAGCCTGAGCAACATTGCAAGACTCTATGTAAAAAAAAAAAAAGAAAAGAAAAGAAAAAAGTCAAAGGAAGAAAGTCTGAAAAGTTGTGGCCAGATTGTAAAAGGCCCCATATTCCCAGCTAAAGAATTTGAATTTCATCTTGTGGGCAAAGGGAAACTGGAGATTTTTGAGTTTGCAGGTGACGTGATATGCTCTTTGGCTTTGTTTAGAAATTATTCTTCTGCCCACGTTGGGTGGCTCATACCCGTAATCCTAGCATCCTGGGAGGCCAAGGCCAAGGCTGGAGGATCCCTTGAACTCAGGAGTTTGAGACCAGCCTGAGCAAAAGCAAGACCTCCATCTCTTCTAAAAATACAAAAAGACACAAAATTTAGCTAGGCTTCGTTGCAGGCCCCCATAGTCCCAGCTACTTGGGAGGCTGAGGCAGAAGCCTTGTTTAAACTTTTGTTAAATCAGCTATAAGACTTGGGCAAGTAAATCTCTATTCCACATACTTGTTCCCTTCTACCAGGTAGAAACTTGCCCCGCCAAGAAATTCCCTAACACCAAGTTGGTGCTCAGACCACTTTTTTCATTACATTCTGCTTTGCATTATTAGTTATTATTGTTCTTTGCAGAGTGAAAGAAACTGGAGTCAACAGATCAGGCTTCAGATCTTGGTTTGGTCACTTTTTTTTTTTTTTTTTGCAGTTTTTGGCTAGGGCTGGGTTTGAACCCACCACCTCTAGAATATGGGGCCAGCGCCCTACTCCTTTGAGCCACAGGTGCCACCCTTGGTTTAAATGTGGCTTGGACAAATTATTTAACCCTATTGAACTCTCATTTCTCCCTCTGTAAATTTGGAATATTGATACCTAACACATTGGTTCATTAGAAAGTCAATAGAAATAATCATTGAAATAAGTTATGTAAACAACTCCTGAAACCTAAGGCACTCAACTAAAGAATATTTGTGTGTGGCTCGGAGCCTGCAGTCAGTGACTTTGGTGCCGGCCACATGCACCGGGGCTGGTGGGTTTGAACTGGCTCAGGCCTGCTAAAACAACAGTGAATGACAACAATAACAAAATAGCTGGGCGTTGTGGCGGGCGCCTGTAATCCCGGTTACTTGGGAGGCTGAGGCAAGAGAATCACTTAAGCCCAAGAGTTTGAGGTTGCTGTGAGCTGTGACACTACTACACTCTACAGAGGGCGACATAGTGAAACTTTGTCTCAGATAAAAAAAAAAAAAAAAGAATATTTGTGTGAGGTCAGGGCTGTGGCTCACACCTATAATCCTAGCACTCTGGGAGGCCACAGTGGGTGGATCCCTTGAGCCCAGGAGTATGAGACCAGCCTGAGCAAGAGAAAGATCCTGTCTCTAAAAAGTAGAAAAAATTAGCTGGGCATTATGGCAGATGCCTGTAGTCCCAGCTATTTGAGAAGACTTAGGCAGAGGGATCCCTTGAACCCAGGAGTCTGAGGTTGCTGTGATCAAGACTGACACCCAGGCAACTCTAGCCTGGGCAACAGAGTGAGACTGTCTCAAAAAAAGAAAAAAAGGGGGCGGCGCCTGTGGCTCAAAGGAGTAGGGCACCGGCCCCATATGGTGGAGGTGGCGGGTTCAGACCCAGCTCTGGCCAAAAACTGAAAGAAAAAAAAAAGAAAGAAAGAAAAAAAGAACATTTATGTGAGAATACTATAGAGGTATACATACACACACACAGAGACAGAGTAGTCTTGGTACCCAAGCACTTAGCTTAAAACTTTATGTAGTATGGACTCAGTATCAATATTGATATGCATTTATGGCCTGATTTTCTTATCTTTATAGGGTAATTATATAATATACTATCTGGATCACCTGCTACATTAAATAATTGGAATAAAATTTAAAAATACAGCCACTTATAATTGCCGGTTTGGCATTCAACCATCATATGTAGTTGAACTAGACTGCATGCTCCCTGGGAATGGGAACAAATCACTGGGTTCCCTGTGGGAAGTGGAGCAGAGACGAGGCCTTGGTACGTGTCTGTGGAAAGAATCATTTGTAAGCTCCACACTCTATGTGTAGCCAGTCCCCAAGCTGGGAGTTGCCTTCATAGTTAGCACCTTCCACTGACTGCACAGGCTGAAGCATAGTCATCGCCAACATTTACTTCACATTTGTCTTGAATAGTATCCTGAGTTGCATAACCGGAGCACCAGTCACGAATGGCAGCCACAAGTCTGGTCTTGAGATGCTCTGATGCAAGGAAAGGAGCGAACAAGGACCAGCAGGGTCTCTCTCTGCCTGGGGGACAGAGCCAGTCCTTGGTGCCAGCCCCAGAGGGTGGTTATTCTGGGAAGCCTGAGCTTGGAGGCCTGGAGGTGAAAGGCTAGTCAGACAGCATCAGAAGATGCTTCTGGCCTTAGCACTAGCAAAATTATCTCTTCTCAGTGTCCATATCTGCCTACCACTGAGCAGTGACATAAGGAGCCCCCTGCCTAAACAACTGCCCAGCCTCTGGGACCTAGCCCAACCACCTCTCCTTTGCCCCCATCCCCAGTCAGTTTATTTCCAAGGATCCTCCAAGAGGATCCTTCAGAACCTCTGGAGGCCTTCAGAACCAGCCAGGGCAGTCTAGTAGCTGAGCCAAGTACATTGTTTTTGTTGTTGTTTTAGAGACAGAGTCTCACTTTGTCCCCCTCAGTGAAGTGCCATGGCATACCACTCACAGCAACCTCCAACTCTTGAGCTTAAGCAATTCTCTCAACTCAGCCTCCTGAGTAGCTGGGACTACAGGTGCCCACCACAACGCCCGGCTATTTTTTGTTGCAATTGTCATTGCTGTTTTAGCTGGCCAGGGCCAGGTTCAAACCCACCACCCTCGGTATATGGGGCCAGCCCCATACCCACTGAGCCACAGGCACCGCCCTCAAGTACATTGTTTATGCAGCAAGATTTGGTGGCTCAGACTTTGGAAAGCCTGGAGCTGCCCTGGAGATGGAAGCAGAAGGTTGCCTGACGGCTCCCAGAATATCTGTAAAGTCTGAGCCCCTCCTAACCTGCATCTGTATTCTTAGAGGTGGGCAGGGAAAGGGATGAGCTTAGAATAATCTACTCAGCCTGCTGAGGGTTCTTCCTCAGGACTGTAAGCTGCCTAGGAAAAAGGGGGAAAGGAGTTGTCCAAACAACAACACTAGCAGTTATTAAGTGCTGACTCTATGCCTAGCACTGTTCTAAATATTTTATGTGCCGGATGAGGTGGCTCACACCTATGATCCTAGAACCCTAGCACTCTAGTAGGTGGATTGCTTAAGCTCATAAGTTTAAGACCAGCTTGAGCAAGAGCAAGACCCTGTCTCTAAAAACTAGCCAGGCATTGTAGTGGGTTCCTGTAGTCCTGGCTACTTGGAAGGCTGAGGCAAGAGGATTGCTTGAGCCCAAGAGTTTGAGGATGCTGTGACCCAGGCTGACAAAGTGAGACTCTGTCATTTATATATTAAATACTTCATGTGTATTCTCTTTGGCCTTCCATTTAATGCCCATTCTACACATAAAGAGACCAAGGACCAGAGAAGCGAAATAACTTTCATAAAGTCGCAAGGATTCGAGCTAGAGAAATAACCTCTTCTGGCACTTCCTTTGTCTTGGCTCAAAGGGGAAGAAAGAATTTATTATGAAAACAACCAGAGGTGGTGGGTTCAAACCCAGCCCTGGCCAAAAACTGGAAAAAAAAAAGAAAATAACCAGAGTTCCTGGGCTCTAATGCAGGTTTCAAGCTCTCAGAACAAAACCTGGCAAAGGGTGTATCAGTATTTCTTTTTTTTTTTTTTTTTTTTTTTTTAGAGACAGAGTCTCACTTTATCCCCCTCAGTAGAGTACTGTGGCATCACAGTTCACAGCAACCCCCAATACCTGGGCTTAGGCGATTCTCTTGCCTCAGCCTCCCGAGTAGCTGGGACTACAGGTGCCTGCCACAACGCCCAGCTATTTTTTGTTGCAGTTTGGCCAGGGCCAGGTTCAAACCCACCACCCTCAGTATATGGGGGCTGGTGCCCTACCCACTGAGCCACAGGCACCACCCAGTGCATTAGTATTTCAGAATACAAAAGCCCTGGGTTCAGGTCCCAGGTCAGCCTCTCCCTAGCTCTAAAACTTCCAGAAAATTGTTTGCCTTCTCTTGGCCTTAGTTTTCCCAACAGTAATATGGGCTAGCAGTATTGACCTATTGTGAGGATGACAAATGACACGGGCAGCACACTTGGCACCTGGTAGGTGCTTGATAAATGGTTGCTGTGGTTATTACTCTTCTGTGCCCTCCCTTTGGGTGTGCGGTGTAGGGCCCCATTGCTGCTAGCAGCCCCATCACTGACCATCTAGCAGCCCACTGGAGTAAGAGGAAGCAGCTGGGGGAGGAGGGAGGGGAGAGGGGAAGGGGAGGGACAGCCTGAGTGACTGCAGGCCAGCCCTGAGGGCCTCAAGGGGGATATAGGCCATAACCACAGGTGCACCAATTACTCTACCCTGGAATAAAGCCTGGGTGCACTCCCTCCCTCCCCCCCCCTTCTCACTCTTCTCAGCCCTGACCTTTGGTTCTACAGAAGGCGGCGGCAGCTCCACAGCACCAGTCTGCTGGCTGGTCGTTTGTCTTCAGTTTTCACAGCCTCCCTGAGGCTCCCAGTGCTTTGCAAGTTCTCCCTCCCTTTTCCCAGCCACTTCCCAGTTAGCCTGGGAGCCTCTTAGTGGCAGCTCAGATTTCATTCCTGGGAGCTTTGTTCCAAATGGAAGTTTCTGGTTGGGATAATCCCTGAGTGTGAGTGGTCAGTGTGGGAGAAGGCAGGAACCTCTCTGGGAGGCTGTGGGAACAACCCCACTAGTCCAGGTGCTCCGGGAAGAGAGCAGAGCTGAGCTCCTCCTCCTAGAGACACCTTCACATGGGGCCCAGGGGGTGGCCCTGGGTGGCAGGCCTAGATCCCACCAACTCTTCTTCTCTGGAGGGTCCTTGCCATCACGTTCTCCTGGGTGCCCAAGAGAACCCTGAAGGGTTCAGATCCTTCACCACCTGCTGCATTTGAGATATAGGCATGACGTGAGAACCTGAGGGGGTCCCAATCCCTGAGCCAGCCAAAGCTAATTTGTTTGCGTCTGTTTTATAAAATAGGCTTCCATACAGGCTTTCCTCAGGAAGACAGGTTATACTGCTAAATAAAAATTTAAGCACATAATCTAGTTCAAACCCTTCATTTTCTAGAGAAGGAAATTAAGGTTCATTTTTAAATATTATTATTTATTTTTTGAGTCAGAGTCTTTCTCTGTCACTGGGGGTAGAGTGCAGTAGTGTCATCATGGCTCCCAACAATCTCAAACTCTTGGGCTCAAGTGATCCCTCCTGACTCAACATCCCAAGTAGCTGGGACTTCAGGTGCCTGCCACAATGCCCGGCTAGTTTTTCTACTTCTAGTGGAGACAGGGGTCTCAATCTTACTCAAGCTGGTCTCAAACTCCTGAGCTCAAGCAATCCACCCACCTCGGCCTCCCAGAGTGCTAGGATTCCAGGCACAAGTCACTGGCCGGGCCAGGAAATTAAGGTTCAGAAAAGGTGAATTTCTTGAGGCTCCTACAGCTACTCATTCTCAACTCGTATCTTCTCTGTGATTTCTTTTTTGATCCAGTCAAACAGCATACCTGGTCCTAACCCACTTTCTGCCTACCATGTAGCATGGCAACTCTAGGTTTGTGACGCCAATCTTGGGGCCACCTGAAGGCAAGGACCATAAAGCCATGTCTGTGCTTTATCTCCAGCACTCTAGTCCTCAGTGTGTGTTGAATTGAGCTGGGACTGAGCTGACTGAACTGAGTTGAGCTGAACTAGTACCAGGTAGCTGCATGCCCAGCATTCCCTCTGTCTGCCTCTAACCCTCTGTCCTCACCCAGGCCCTGCTCTTCCCAGCTCAGCCTTTACCACTCCCCCCACCCCTAAGGGAGCACCTGTCTGACTGTGGCCCTCTGCTAGATGGGAGGCTTTGGGAGTCAGGTGTCTGTGCATCATTTCTCCCCAGTACTTTAATGCCTAGTGTATAGGAAGTGCTCAAGAAATTTGCCATGAATTAGTACAAGGCACCGAGGAAAAGAAGAGTTTGGCATTTGGCTAGGAGGACAGATAAGAAGGCTTGAATGTTGATTGTGTTCTTTGTGCTCCTCTCCTCTCCTGTTCTTTCTGACTCTGGACAACTCAGGCTTGACTTTTCCCCAAGTTGCATGGGCTTCTTTGGGGGTTAGAGTGAGAGGAGGCAAAGCCAGATCTGTGGTGCAGGAAGGTAAGAACTTGCATACTGGCCTCCCAGAGGAAGCAGGGAAACCACCTCCCTTGCAGGCCACCACCTCATCTGCCCTTCTCAGTTCTTCCCAGTCCTCAGGCCCAGGCTGTTGGCAGCCACACTTGCATGCATGGAAGGGAGAGGAGAGGCCAGGCTCTGTGTGCAGGAGGAACTTTGGCCTTTTATCTCTTCTGGCTTTCTGGCTACCTCACATGGGCTCTGGGGCTACCAGAGCTATTTGCCCAGGGATTGCAGCCTTGGCGGACACTCTGCCTTCCTCACAGCTCCTCAGTGCCTCACAGAGATATTGCCCTGCAAACCCAGGTTCACAGGGACCTGACTCAGATGGCCCAACTCATCTCCCAGCTTACTTCCCATGTAGCCCCTGTTTGTTGGGAATCATTATTGACCACTCTCCACAGTTATGTAAACTTTGACCCTGACCACTCTACGGGTAGAGGTTGGGGCTTGCAGAGGTGAAATGGCTTGCTCAGGTGGTTTGATTAGTAAGTGACTGAGCCAGGATTCAGGCTTCATGCTGTCTGCCTCCAAAGACCTTTATTCTACCCCTCACACCAAGCCACTTCTGATTTTCTGGCTGTGCCTGGAGATGTTTCTCTGAATGCCTTCTCTGACTTTGCTGAAATCTGGGGGTTGACACATAGTGTCAGAGTAAATTCTAGGGGTGTGGGGGAAGGTGAAAAAATGAAAGATCCTTTTTCTGTCCCTTCTTTCTCTCTTCCCATCCTGCTGATTTGATAAAAGCGCCCCAGACAGCGTCTACTTCCTAGGGCTGAGTTCTTGCAGAGGACCTGCCACCAATACCAAATCTTCATATCCCTCGCACCCCTGTACACACTCCCATCTTACCAGGCTCCCCAGGCATGTTTGGACTCTGACTGTTCCTCACACTTAGCACAAGCCTCTGGCTTTAGTCCTTTGGTCACTCAGCTCACTTCATCTTCCAGCTATTTTTTCAGAGTGCCTAGCTACCAGTCATACCTCACGTAAGAGCACCCCTGGAAGCCACTCTCCCTCCCTGAGATGTTAGCATCCCTTCTCAGGAACCTCCTCTGCTATTCTGCTCAGGATCTCCCACCTCCAGCCCCTCATGGCCGATCAGGCATGCCCTAAGCAGTGGTTCTCCACCTTCCTAATGCCGCAGGCCTTTAATACAGTTCCTGTGGGTCACAATCCACAGGTTGAGAACCGCTACCCTAAGGGAAGTAGCTAGAACTCAAGCCCAAAGTAGAGAAGTTGGCCCAAACCCTCAGATGCCTAATACCCAGCACCCTGCTGACCTAGCCTGTTCTATCAGAGCTGAGATCAGGCAGATCCTACATGGTGTATTACCCATGATGAATGTTTTATGACTTTGCTCTTCATTACTGAGAGCTCATGCAGACAGAATGCAGGGAGCGGGAGGGTGTAGAAAAAGCCCAAGGAGAGATGGGAGGGAGACAAGTTGGAAGGATATAAGATGACCCAGGTATTTGTTAGAATGGGATGGGGGCATTTCTTTGTGAAAAAAAGTTTGCAGGCCTGTAATTCTAGCACTATGGGACACCAAGGCAGAAGGATCACTTGAGTTCAGGAGTTCAAGACCAGCCTAAGCAAGAATGAGACCCCCATCTCTACTAAAAATGGAAAAACTAGCCCGGTGCTGTGGTAGATGCCTGTAGTCCCAGCTACTCAGGAGACTGAGGCAGGAGGATCTCCTAAACCAGAGAGTTTGAGGTTGCTGTGAGTTACAATGACCCTAGGACCACAGAGTAAGTCTCAAAAAAAAAAAAAAAAAAAAAAAAAGACTGAGTGCAGTGGCTCACATCTATAATCCTTGCACTGTGGGAGGCCGAGGTGGGTGGATTGCTTGAGGTCACGAGTTTGAGACCAACCTGAGCAAAAAGTGAGACTAGTGAGACTCCCCCTACCCTGGCTCTACTAAAAATAGAAAAACTGAGGCAAGAGGATTGCTTCAGCCCAAGAGTTGGAGGTTGCTGTGAGCTATAATGTCATAGCACTCTACCTAGGGCAACAGCTTGAGACTCTGTCTCAAAAAAAGAAAGAAAAGAGAAAGATATTGCAAGGCATGGCGATGTATATCGTATTGAAATAATAGAAGGTCAGAGGCTGGAAACAGGGAAGAGTCCCAGGAGATGGTTCTTGGGAGCTATGTGCATGTGGACAGGCAGAGGGACAGTTGAAATTTGGTGTTAGCCCTGGGCAGTTCACATCTGCCCTCCGAAGTCACTGACCAATTCTCCAGAAAGTTGGCCTGAGCCTCAGGACCACGTGTGAGAGTTTCTCCACGGCTTGCTATTCTACCACTTCCAGGCCCCAGACCCAGCATTTTCTGGTCTTCTGCGCTCAAAAGGAGTGGGAGTTTGCCATCAGGGTAGAACTCTGTCCAGGCTTCTGCTTGTTTCCTCAGAGCAATGCCCAGATTTGCCCCCTTGTTCTGAGCACCTCCAGCTGAGCCCTAAGCTAGGGATCATCTGAACCTTCAAAGATGGGGGGCCTAGCTGTAATCCTCAAATGCCAACGCTAGGGACTTTATTCTGCATGGGATAATGTTGCCTCTCCTCCTCCCACATCTCTTTTCACCATACGCAGCCAAGGAAGGAAGGGGAAGGAAACACTCCCCAAACCAACCCAGGGACTCCTTGTTTCACTGTTGCTGAGAGAGGGGCTGAGGGAGTGAACTAGACCATAACACAGAGCCAGTGCCTGGCTCAGCATCTGCCAGCCAGGAGGAGGGGGCTTGCATGAGGGGTCAGCTCCAGTGCCTGCCCAGATGGACAGTTACTTCTTGAGGGTCAGCAAGAGATCCAGATGGGGAAGGGGGACAACCAAAGGGACCTTATTGGCACAACCCTCCATAGTAACATGGGAGTTGGGGATCCCCCTGGAGTTCCTGCCAGTTCCCCATCTGTCTTGCTACCACTTACTCCTCCTCTCTCCTCTGCTCTCTCTGGCTCTTAATTCCCCTTCAGTCTTGCCTTTGAAGTCCCCTGATTGCTATGGAAACCCAATGGCAGTGAAGAAAACAGAATTTTGGAAGGTTTTGAGATGTCCATCTCAGTAGGCCCTGCTTAGATGTCCATTTGTCCAGATTTTTTAGATATTTATTGCAGCTTAAGAAAATGATGACTAGCCTGTGTCAGGCAGCTTTGGACCTTTTTAGTAAGATTTTGCATGTCTGGATGGGCTAAAAAAGATCACCGATCCCAGGACTATCCTTAAGTCTTCCTACACTTCAAGAATTTCCTGTTGGGCATGGTGGCTCACGCCTGTAATCCCAGAATTCTAGGAGGCCAAGGTGTGTAGATCGCCTGAGCTCAAGGTTCAAGACCAGCATGAGCAAGAGTGAGATCCCATTTCTAAAAATAGCCAGGCATTGTGCAGGTGCCTGTAGTTCTAGCTACTCTTGAGGCTGAGGCAAGAGAATGGCTTGAGCCCAAGTTTGAGGTTACTGTGAGCTGTGATGCTACAGCACTCTACCAAAGGCAACAAAGTGAGACTCTGTCTCAAACAAAAAAAGGAAAAAAAGAATTTCCTAATGTAGGCCCTTTTCCAGGATACGGAGAACTCTTTTTCTTTCTTTCTTTCTTTCTTTCTTTCTTTCTTTCTTTCTTTCTTCTTTCTTTCTTTCTTCTTTCTTTCTTTTTTTTTTTTTTGAGACATAGTCTCATTCTGTCACCCTTGGTAGAGTGCCCTTGTGTCATAGCTCACAGCAACCTCTAACTCTTAGGCTCAAGCGATTCTCTTGCCTCAGCCTCCTGAATAGCTGGGACTATAGGTGCCCACCACAACGCCCAGCTATTTTTAGAGATGGGGTCTCGCTCTGGCTCAGGCTGGTCTCAAACTCATGAGCTCAGGTGATCCACCCACCTTGGCCTCCCAGAGTGCTAGGATCACAGGCATGAGCCACCACGCCCGGCCTGATACAGGGAACTCTTGACTCACCTTCTCTCAACATTCAGAGTCTACTCTTACTTTATGTTGATTGCTTTAAAAAATGTTTACTAAACACCTACAACGTGCCAGGTACTGTTCTAAGCACTGGACATTCATTAATAAGCAAAGTTCCTGCTCTCTTGGGAAGTAAGGATAGAACAGACCAAAAACAAGTAAAGAAATAAAAATCAGGATAACATCAGATGGTAAGTTTGACATAGAAAATAAAGCAGAGAATGACAACAGAGAGACCTTCCTCATAGATCCACTGATCTGGAGGATAAGCATTCCTGGTAGAGAGAACAGCAAGTTCAAACGCTCTGAGCCCCTCTGGGCTTGTTGGAAGATCTGGAAGGAGGTGTGGCCAGACCCTGCAGATGAGGAGGAGAGTGAAAGAAGCTGTGTTCTATAGCAGACTGCAGCCAGAGCACATAGGGGACTGTGAGGTTGTGAAAAAGAGTTTGAATTCAACTCTAGGTATTGTGGGAATAACATGATCAGATTTGTGTTTGGAAAATTTTGGCTTCTGAGTGGAGAATGAATTGCAGAGGGATAGGAAAGGAACCAGGGAGAGCAAGCAAATAGGAAGGTATTGTCATAAGCCAGACAAAAATTGACGATGGCTCAGAGCAGGGTGGTGGCAGTAGGTAAGTACAACAGTGGATGGATTGAACTGGACAGATATTCTGGAGGTAGAGACAGCAGGACCTACTGATGAGAGGCAGAAGTGAGGCTAAGAGAGGAATCCAGGAGGCTTCCAGGTTAAACCAATGCTGTGTTTTGGCAACCTCCTCTTGGCCCTGAGGTTTGAGGGGTGGTTGCTAGGAAGCCAGATGATGACAATAAAACTTTTCTTTTGCCTCACATAGAGCTTCAGAAATTGTTCTCTTGTTCACCTAGCTCATCGGGTTACAACCCTCTCCTGCTCTTCCTCCCACCTACCTTATGGGGCCACATTTTTTTTGTTGTTGTTGCAGTTTGGCTGGGGCTGGGTGCAAACCTGCCACCCTCAGTATATGGGGCTGGCGCCCTGCTCACTGAGCCACAGGCGCTGCCCTGGGCCACACTTTCTTAGCCTCCTTTGCCAGTTCTCTCAGTTCACTCTGACTTCTCAATGTCCTTAGTATGCCAAGGCTCAGGCTTAGTTCTCATTGCTCCTCCAGCAATACACACTCCCTGGGGAATCCATTCTCTCTCTTGGCTTTGCAAATTACCTGTGTGCTAAATACTCCTAAGTTTCTATCTTCACACTAGACGTCTCCTCTGAATTTCAGACTCATATACAACTTCCTCTTCAACAACACCTCTTAAATATTTATTTAATCATCTCAGACTTAATATGTCCAAAACCAAACTCCTACTTTTTCCCTCAAAACAGCCCCTCCTGGGATCTCCTCCGTCTCAGTATATGGTACCTCCATCCTTTCAGTTGCTCAGGCTGGAAACCATGGAAACCCCTAGACACTTTTCTTTCTAGAACAAGCCACATCCAGATCCATCAGCATATCTTGTCATCTCTACTGGCAAAAAATGTCTGAAATTCCACTCTCTTCTCACCACCTCCCATCCACCGTTCTCTTGCCTGGATTATTGCAGTAACTTCATAACTGGTCTCGTTTATCATCCTGCTGTCTTAGCCTCAACACAGCACCCAAAGGTATCTTATGAAAACTAACTTAGATCATGTCACTCTACTGCTCAAAACCCTCCATAGTTTGCTGGCTCATCCATTCCCCCAGTGCAGTATATCTTTGCACTTGCTGTTCCTTCTACCTGGTCACTCAGACATAAAGTTATCAGTGAGATCTTCTTTGACCACCCTGTCTAAAATAGCTACCCCTGTCACATTTGCCCTCTTCCGAATCCTCCCCATGCTGGTTATCTGTGTCTGTTGTATTACACACTGTTGGCTCTGTGCCTCCTTCCAATAGAAGATGTGCTCCACATTGACAGAGATTTTTATCCCTTATTTCCTGCTCTGTCCCCTCTACCCAGAACATAGCCTGACACGTAATAGGCACTCAGTAATATTTGCTGAATGACTGAATGCAATTAGGGACAGATTTACAACATCCCTGAAGACAACCTGGATCTTGGAATGAAGACCTAACTTCTAGTACAGTGCTAGCTTTCACATGATTTGTGTGACTTTTGGGCCACAGGTTGTCCATCTGTAGACAGTGGTGGAGAACTCCTGAGGCCCTTTGAAGCAGTGGCATTCTACAATGGTGCTTGCCCATAGCCTCACCAATGTCCTGAAGGCAGAGGACAGGACTTGGTGCTGTTGGAAGAGAGAACTCTTATCCTTTTAGTCAAGACCTGAGTGGAGTCTTCACTAGCTTGAAATAAAAGGCTCAGACTTGGCAGGGCTCTGGGAGCCCTCCGTGAGGGAGAAATAGGCAAGGGGGTCCAGCCCTACCTGCTATGTGGGTACAAATGGAGGCCTGGTCACTAAGCCTAGGCTCCTCAGAGGGAGCCATCCCTGAGTGGGTGTCATTGGGAACACTGCTATGAGAGGAGGCAAGGGAAGAAAAACCAAGGCAAGGACAAGGAAGAAGGGAGGACTGGAGAGGGCTTCCTCACAGCTCACCTGGGCCACACACAGGTCCTCAGTAGGTGCCAGGTGGTTAGGCCTCAGCCAACTCCTGGCCCTCACAGCCAGCATCGACTACAGGACAGAGTGGCAGGCCTTTTGGCTAGGGAAGCCCAGTCCTCCTCCCTTTTCTGGGCCTTGCGACAGCTCCCTGCTTGTTTTCCCAAAAATAAATGGGCTGAGCATATTGGGCCGGCAATAACCCCTTGAAATCAGTTGTTATCACAGTTAACAACCAGTTTGGCTTCAGTTCAGGCTGTTAACTATCAAACCACTAAGTGCCGGTAATGATTGATTCTTGGCCAGTTGCAGCTTGAGTGGGCTGTAAAACTCCATTAGCGAGGGCTCTGTAGAGGCAGAAACTCAAGATAAACAAGTTGGTGGGTGCTCTAGCCTAGCTTGGTCCTATTGCTCTGGGCTAAACTTCCATGGACCCCTGGCTTGGGGTCCTGCTGGGAAGTCAACCTTGTCCCAAAGCCTCAGGGACCCTAAAGGATGAGATCCCCACCCACTTGTCCAGCCCTCCCCCTCTCCCCCAATCCAGTCATCTCTCTCCTCTCTGGAAGGCAGGTCTGGCTCTCTGGACAGCTCACCTGTTCTTTCATGATGCACATATGGGACAATTTCACGCCTACCACCCTGGAGGACTCAAGCCTCCCCGAGCCTGGGGGCTTAAAGATTAGCTTTGGCCTAGCCAGTGACCAGCCTTGGCCTAGCCTGGCCCCACTTTGTGGCCAGGATTACAGGCAGAGAGCCTGACATTCCACCCCCACCCCGCCACCCCCGATTCCCTCCTATCCTGTGGTTTCCCCCAAGAATTGCTCTCAAACAAATGAAATGTGGGTAATTACTGGGCTGGGGGCTGGACAGGCAACCGTGCAGATAAAAGCGTTTCCTGGACGGTCCCTTCATTTGCATGGCATCAGAAGCTGCTCAGAAGGTGTGACTTTTCCCACAGTGAGACCCCAGCTCCTTGCACAATAAAGCCAGGCTGCTCGCCCAGAATTAATTAAAGGGGGAGGGGAGCAGAGGAGGAGGCACTAAGAGGTGGGGGAGCTGGAGAGAGCTGTCTAGAGCCCCTTCCTCATATCCCCAATGTCTATGTACCAGGAGAAACCCACTCTGTCCAGAGCCCCTTACCCGCTTTAGCAGGCATAAGAGGTAGAGTGGACAGACTCCAAGGCCTCCCACTGAGCCCTGAAATTCCTGATCTACCTACATGGTCTGAGCCTGGGATTTGGGCCTGCAATTCTGGGAGGGCACATAGCTAAGAAGCCTTGGGCTGCCCCCATCCTAAGTGAAGTCCCAAAGAACGGAGACCTAGTCTCCTATGGGACCAGCACAGGGGCATCTCAAAGAAAGCAGTGGAAGAAGTCCAGATTAGAGGCCTCAGTTAAGAAGGCTGGGCCAGCTGTGGGCTTAGGAGACTTGCCCCTGGGCTTGAGGTCTTCCACGGTGTGGTGTGATGCCAGTCTCACCAAACACACCCCCATACCCTCACTACCCACACCATGGCCTGGCCAGCACTCCCATGGCATGACAGGGCCATCCTAAGCCAGACTAGCCCTCCTTCACAGTTAGTCCTTGACAGATGCCTGCCGCTTCTCCCCCAGGCCATGACTACCTTGAGATCTACGTTCGAGTCCCATCCCATTTGAAGCTGTTCTCCAATAGGCCCATCTCTCTGAGGTCAGCAGTCTCTTTTTGGACAGCAGTTCATTCCCTGGGCTCTTCTGCAGCACTTGAACTCAGCACCTGCTGCCCATAGCTCTCCAACCAGATCTCCCCCAAACATAACACTTGTCTCAATTGTCAACACCAGCCTTGGCAATCCCCTTTTAATATACCACCAGCTTGGACCCTGGTGGCTGCTCTTTTCCTTCATTTTCTGGAGCCTGATTTCTCAAAAAGGACCAGTTTTGGAGTCTCCAATCCATATCCCACATAGACCTGGGTACACAGAGAAAAGCACTTTTTTCACCCTCGGCAGAGTGCCATAGCTTACAGCAACCTCGAACTCTTGGGCTTAATTGATCCTCTTGCCTCAGCCTCCCAAGTAGCTGGGACTATAGGCACCTACCACAACACGGCTTGTTTTTAGACACGGGGTCTCACTCTTGCTCTGGTCTCGAACTCATGAGTTCAAATGAGAAAAGCCCTTTTTAAATGACTTGAATCTATGGTTAACAGCTCTGGTTCTAGCATAGCCATCATTTCTGGCCCTGAGAAGTGTCAGCAATGACTCCTGTTAATAGTTAGAAAGTCCATGGAGGCGCCTGTAGCTCAGTGGGTAGGGCGCTAGTCACATACACCGAAGCTGGCAGGTTCAAACCCAGACTGGGCCCCCTAAAACAACAATGACAATTGCAACCAAAAAAAATAGCTGGGTGTTGTGGTGGGTGCCTGAAATCCCAGCTACTTGGGAAGCTGAGGCAAGAGAATCACTTAAGCCTAAGAGCTTGAGGTTGCTGTGAGCTGTGACTCCATGGCACTCTACCGAGGGTGACAGCTTGAGATGCGGTAGAAAGAAAGAAAGAAGAAAGAAAGAAAGAAAGAAAGAAAGAAAGAAAGAAAGAAAGAAAGAAAGAAATCAGTCAGTCCTGGCTCCATGCCCATAGCTCAGTGGTATGGCACCAGCCACGTACACCAAGGCTGGCGAGTTCAAACCCAGCCTGGGCCAGCTAAAACAATGACAACTGCAACAAAAAATAGCCCGGTGTTGTGCTGAGCACCTGTAGTCCTGGCTACTTGGGAGACTGAGAAAAGAGAATCACTTAAGCCCAAGAGTTTGAGGTTGCTGTGAGCTGTAACACAACAGCACTCTACCAAGGGCAACATAATAAGACTGTCTAAAAAATAAATAAATAAATAAAAACCTTAAAAAATATATTAGAAAGTTCATGTCTGAGAGCTCCCAGAACCAGCTAAGAGCCTCTTCTTGCCTCTTTCCCTGCTTCTGTCCTCTCAGAAAAGCCCCTCTGAGTGACAGTGATGGAGACAGCTGACAGCCATGGGTCCTTAGGCTGAGGGAAGCTAGTCAGAGCTTGTGCCTGATCTGTTACATCTCCCAGCAGCCTGCCGGCTGAGGCAGGGCAGGAGGAAAGGGGGCAGGACTCATTCTCCAACACACACTTTTAATATGCGAATTAAATAAATATTTCAATCATTTAATAGCAACTAGTACACAACCACCACCACCCCCCGACTGACACCCAACCCTGAAAGAACTGGCCTGTGTCACAGTCCTTGCCTTCCAGCTCCACCTGGGGGTGCAGTGGAGTTTCTGGCCATCTGATCAGAAACCCTCCCCACCCATAGAGCCCCACCAGAATCCCTGTGTAGGCCATGAATGGACCTTTCTGAGAATTAAGAAGACAGACACCACAGCCAAGTGGAATATAAAAATAGAGCCTCTCTTTTGTTTTTAAAAAAAAACTGCAAAAAAACCCCAACAGCAAACAATATCAACAACTGGAACCTCTGGCTCCCCAGCACCTCCCCAGCCTGCAGCAGCGCAGATCTCATCTGGCTTGAGTTTCTCTTTTGTGAGCCCCCACCAGAGGAGGGTCTCCTTGTCTGGCCTTGCGTGGAGGAGCCAGCAGGCACCTATCGGGGCTCAGGGGCCCAAGTCCTCTGGCTGCCACGCAAGCTGCGCGTGAAAGACGGGTAGTTGAGGAACTCAAAGCGCAGGCTCTGCTCGGTGGTGTGGTGGCCACGGGGCAGCCTCTTCATGAAGTGGACCTCACGCTGGTGCTGTCGTGTCTTGGAACCCTTGCGGGGCCGGCCCTTGCGGGTGAAGGCCATGTACCAACCCTCATACTTGGCATTCTGCAGCGCTGTGTAGTTGTTCTCCAGTACTATCTCCGTAAAGACGCAATCCTTGCCTTTGCCGTTGCTCTGCAGGTAGTGGGGCCAGACACTGCGTTACAGAGCCCCCCATCACAGGCAGAGGGCAAGCGGTCCCAGACAGCAGGTGGCACCCCAGCAGATGGCGAGGTGGGCAGGAGCTGCAGTCCCACCCCCTACCCGGTCACCCGCTCTCTAATCCCTCACAACCCGCAGCCCACCCGGCAACTTCCTGTCCTCCTGGGCAGCAGTGACACATGGTTATCTATGGAGGGGCTGGGCCCCAACGCAGAGAGGCAGCGAGCGGGCCCCAGAGCCTGCGTGCTCTGGCCTCCTGCCCACCAGTCTGGCCACCCGTCTCCCCACCTGCCCTCCTCAGCCACTCAGGACTCCTGGCCCCAAGGCAGCCACCCTCTGGGGGAGGGGAGGCCTGTGAGGAGACTCTTGAGTCCCAAGCCCCAGAAGCCCAGGAAGCGGGTAGCTCCAGGCTGGAGAGGAGCCGTGACTAATGGAGCCATTTCAGAGCTGGGCTGAGGGGCTGGGCCTGCGGCTTACTGAACATTCCAAATGCTGGTACCATGTAATTGGACATAATAGCAAAGCAATTTGGCGATTTGTTAAAAAGATATATGGAATTTACCAACCCCCTCAACCCCTTCCCTAGCCTGCCTTCTTCCTCCTTCGCTTTTATACTTTTCATCTCTAAAGCAGTTTCCTTCTCCCTTACCCCCATCATTAGGTAACCCCAAGGTAGCTCTGTGTCTCTGCCCACCTTGAGATCAGAGCTCAAGACTGTCCTGGAGGAGCTTAGCCAGGCCAGCCCCTCCCCAGACCCCAGAGGCCCAACCTCCCTTCTGGATCTCACCTTGGCGATCAGCTTCCCCTTCTTGTTCATGCAGATGTAGAGGCCCGTCTCAGCTCCTCGGACTCTAACTCGGCTCCCAAAGGTGTCTGTCTCCACAATGAGCTTTGCTATTGGGGAAGATAGGTGAATGGTTATTGGAAGACCCCGATCCCAGCTGTTGCCCTTCCTCACCCCAGATGGCCCACAAACTTGTCACATTCCTACAGCAACTGCTCTCAGGGTCAGGTACCCAAAACCTAGGCTCTAGCCCAGAAAGTTACTGATGTGCTGGATGACCCTGGGAAAGGGCAAGTTTACAGACCAGGGGTGAATGGTACTGGGTTCCACAGAGCAGTCTTGGAGCCATGAAATTGAAAAGGCTGAAGCTTCATTCCTTTTTCCTCTCTTTTTAAACTAGACAGTAATGACTTCTATGTTGAAGATCCAAGTACAGTTTAGTTTAGTTTTGTTTTTTTTCTTTTTGAGACAGTTCTTGCTGTGTTGCCCAGGTTAGAATGCAATGGTGTCATCATAGCTCTCTGCAACCTCAAACTTCTAGGCTCAAATGATCTTTCTGCCTCAGTCTCCTGAGTAGCTGGGACTACAGGCATGTACCACTGGCTATGTAAAATTTAATTTGATCAGAGTTCCACAGCTAATCAAGAGATCTCTGAGGATCCTTACAACTCAGATTTTTTTTTTTTTTTTTTTTTTTTGAGACAGAATCTCAAGCTGTCGCCCTGGGTAGAGTGCAGTGGCTTCATAGCTCACAGCAACCTCCAACTCCTGGGCTCAAGCAATCCTCTTGCCTCAATTTTTCTAATTTTAGTGAAGATGGGATCTTGCTTTTTGCTCAGGCTAGTCTCGAACTCAAGAGCTCAAGCTATCCACCCGCCTCAGCCTCCCAGAGTGCAAGGATTATAGGCATGAGCCATCGCGCCCAGCCATAACTTGGAATATTATGTGCACATGTCTTGGAGATCATTAATAAACATCCAGGTCCAGCAATGACCTCCAATCCTGAAGCTAAAGATAAAAGTTTTCTCTCCTATTTCTGCCACCCACTTTGGATTCTAACTTATACAGTCTTGGTCACCTCCCATGACCCCTACCCCCTGCTCTGCTCAGGTGATAGGAATGGTGACAGCTCTCCCTACATACATACACACACACATAGCCCAAAGCCAGCTGCTTTCTCATAACCTCAGACACCTACTGGGTGGATCCTACCTCTTCTCCTAGGCTTCCCAGTCACCAAGGTCCCCCAGCCCCAAGGTCCAGAAATCAACAACTTAATTATCTTTTCTGTTTGAACCATCCTCACAGCTGGACTTCTCACCCTAGCAACCAAATCCCTTCTGTGGGTGAGGAGGGCTAGGAGGCTAGGGTTGAATTCTGTGACTTCTCCCCACTCCCCTCTTCTAGACTTGTCATAGATGCCTGTCCTGTCTACCTCTCTATGCAGCTCCTCTCTTAGAGGCTATCCTCAAGAAGGGAGTAAGGGCTGATTTAGCTGCTTGAAATGAGATAGAGGAGATGGCTCTCCTGTCTTTCCTACTTCAATGTCCATCCTTTCCCCTCCTTGAAAAAGCAGTTCTGAGACTTAGCCTGCATTGACACAAGGCACCTTCTCTGTCTCTAAAATCAGTGACAGAGGTGGAGGGCACTGAGGTTAGTTAGGTAGCCATTCCTCCCCAGGCTGTGACTCCCCCATTGCACATAGGCACAGCATTGGGACCCAGTGGTCAGACCCCCAGTGGTCTCCAATCTGGTTCCCCAGTGTGTGTGTGACAGCGGCGGGGTAGGGGGGTAGGGGGAGGGGAGAATGAAGCTGTCACCTTCCCTCCCATTCACCTGCTCTTAGGCCTAGCCATTGTGCTCATCCCTCTCCTGATCTGCTTTCTAAAGCAATAAGTGAGTGCTTTTTAAGGGCCAGGAAGGATATTGACTAGAGAAGGGGTAAAAGGGTCCCCTTGAGGGTTCTAGCCAAATGGGGTAGATGGGGATGGAGTAGTTGCCTCTGTTCCTTCCTGGGGCCCATAAAGAAGCAGCTGAGACTTCTCTGCTATTCTCTCCAGACTCTTAGGTGCTGCACACTCTAAGCACCTCTGTTCTTGGGGCCTCCAGCTCCTACTCCTACCCTGTAGGCAAGGACCAGAGAACCTAGGAAGCCTCCAATATATCTAAATAGAGAAGTGGGCATTAGACCTCTTCAGATGTCTGAAGACTGATTCCCCCACTGCCAGCTTGGCTTCTCCTTCCCTTCCCCAAATCCAAGGATGCTAAGCCATTTGCTGCAATGGAGCAAATCCTGGAGGAGCCAGGAGAAGGGCAGCAAGCAGCCAATTTGGAGGGACAAAGGGACCATAGGCCCCACCGCTCTGCCAGCCCAGCAGGGGAGCTCGGCCACCAGGCAGGCTACCCCCACCCCCACCCCACAGAGCCCCCACTCTCCTTCCCGGATAGATCTGGGGAGCTGGGGTTGAAGTTTACAGCGGCTTTCCCAACAGGGCTTTTGGAAAGCTTAACATTTTCAAACCTATTCTTCCACCCCAGTGACAGATTTATCCCAGGAAAATTATGTCTCCTCCTCCAGCTTTGAAGGGAAGTCAGCTACGTCCATGCAGAAAAAATGCAGCGAGACATACTCGATCCCCCAAACTGGCTCGAGAAGAGGAGAAAGTATTCAGGAAATGTTAAAAAAGGTGAAAGTAAGAAGAGTTTTAATCGCTCTGCCAGACGCGGGGGTCTCTCCAGAGATTCATAGAGAACAATCTTGAACCTCTTTTTTAACATTTACAGACTTGCAACTCCTTTCAAATTCCACATCTGAAAAAAGGCTCGTTCTTTTTCTGTTTTATATCATTCTTCATTTTTCTTCTTAGCTCTTAAAATGCCTCACCTTTTTATTACATTTTAATAGAGTCTTCCCCTCTCCTTTCATGCTTGTTTAACTTGGTCATTATTTAAAGGTTTTTAAACTCACAATAATCGCTCTCTAAAAACAACACCAGCCGCCCAGAGGGCTTGCTTTTCTCTTGGTACATCCAGGACTCTGGAAATTGGCCCCATTTCAAGGCAGGAATATTGAATGTTTTAGAAATCAATCAGTCCTCGGCCTCTCTGCCGGCAGTAGCTCCCTGCACTCACTACCCCACGGGGAGCTAGAAGCCCTTGCCTGGGTTCCCGGGCAAGCAGAGCAGAGAGGGCCCCTTTCCAAGCCTAGTCCTGGTGTAACTGACCCTTCTGATCAAAGTATTGAAAGGTTCATAGCATTCCCCTTTTCCAAGCTGGGAGAATTGGATGGATTTCTCTTCTCTTTCCCACTCTTCCTTTTTCAGGCCCAGGCGACATATCCTTTTTCAAGAGCTTCCCTTAAACCTGGGGCCTCCTCCCCATGAGCCCCTAGTCTCTACCTGCAGGTGGGGAGGTGTGCATGAAGAGTGGTGTAAAGGGAGATTCCTGGATTCATTCATCTGCTGGGCATGGAAGGGGACACCTGTGGCCAAGTAGTCCCCAGGGTTTCTTCCCTACCCTTCTCTTCTCCCCTGCAAACCCCTTCCCTTCTGAGATGGGGAGCCTGCAGGCCTTTGGCCAATTCAGCTGGGGACTGGAAGTCCAGTCACCACAAGCAAGCTACCTTTACACCAAGGGGTGCCACACAGGGTGCCTTACCGAAGGGGTCCCCGTCTTCTGCCATGGCATTGATGCGTTTGTTGGCCAGGACCTGCACGTGCTTCCCACTGGTGCGACTGTATAGCTGGTAGGTCCGGATGAGGCGGCGGCTGAGCTGATCCGTCACCAGGCTCTGCTCCCTCACATGCTGTGTAAAATTAGGTGAGGACTGAACAGTTACCTTTAGGAAATTGAAAAATACACAACACACCATTATAATGCTACTCTGCCCAGGGGCCAAAGTGGCCCCCATTGCCCACCCATCATCCCCCTCACTGCCCCAGGCAGCCAACAGAGGCTGGGGGAATTCCCTCCCAATATGCCAGTCCAGACCACCACCCCCCACTTAGGAAAGTTAGGGAGACCCAGCCCTGGATGAATGAGCCCGGAGGAGAATCTGGACCCACCTGTTGGGCAACACCCTGGGGCTCCCGGCCAGCCCCGAATAGGGAAGTGAGCTCCCTGCCCAATGCAGGCCCCCGGCCCGGGCCTTCCTAGAGAAGCAGGGCGCTTTTAAGTAGGGAGGCAGCCCTACCCGACCCGTGACATTTATAAAGACAAATTTACGGAGCAAATGTTGAGAGCTCAGAGGACCTGGGCACCCGATCTTTGGGCCAAATTGGTCACAAGTCTCCCCAACAGCTGCGGAAAGGGTCCCTGATGCAGTTACCGGACTCTTCCCGGTATGAACATCCCCTGGCCCCAGCTGCCCCCTCCCTCAGCGGCCAGGTGTGGCCGTCCATAGGGTTCCCTATCCACCCCAACCTGGCGAAGATGCGTGGGAGACGCGCGGTACTACCAGACCTTGGGTTCTAGCCTTTCCACTCGCTCGCTGGGTGACCTTATGCAGGGCTCCACCTCTCTGTTCCTTAGCTCATTTCTCAGGGTAGTAGGGACTGGATTTCTAAGGTTCCTTCCAACCTAGCCACCCTTGCCAAAGAGTTGGTCCTCGGGGCCCTACCCTACATTGCCAAACAGAGTCCCCCGCCGGCCCGCCCGGTCCCCGCTTCTGCGCAATGCTCCTTACCTGGGCTTGGAGGCAGAGAACCAGCAAGTGCAACAGCCTGTGGGAGACAAAAGCGGGCGGGAGAGAGGCGCGGGGTGAGCTGAGCGGGCGCTGCTGGCCCGGCCGGGCGGGGACGCGGGGGCAGCGGTACTCACAGGCAGCTCAGTGCGGAGCGGGGGCTGCCCATGGCGCGCGGCCCGGGAGCACCGAGAGCCCCGGCGGGATCAAACCTTCCCGCAGGAGGCTGCAGAGGGATGAGCTGGGGGTAGGCGGAGGGAGGTTCGGATGCGGGAGCCCAGCTGCGGTCCAGACGGGGCTCCTCGGGTCCCGTGGAATGTCGTGCTTGCTGCGCTGCGCTGAGTCGCTCTGCACCGCTGCGGGAGCCAGTGGCCGCTGGCTACACAGGAGCGGGAGCAAGCGGGAGGGTAACGGGCCGCAGGGTGGGTGGGTAGGTGGAAAGGGAGGGGGAGGGGTGGGGCGGGGGGCGCCGCACCGGGCGCGAGGGGGGAGCACAGAGCAGGCGGCCCGAGCCCGCAGCCCCCGGCTGGGAGCTGGGGCCCGGACGCAGTCGGGGCGGGGGCGGGGCGAACCGGGGCGGGGCGGTTGACGGGTCTAGGATTGGGGGTCGGGGCTAGGGGAGGGGTCTGGAACTCAAGGGAGGGGCGGGGGTGGCCGGTGTGGGCACCTCCCCCTATACCCGGCCTGTCCCCTTGCTAGCTCTTGGGTCCTGGACACGCGGGGATGAGGCGCCTCGGGCAGCCTGCTCTGCTGGGCCCCGACACACTGAGCTGGGGCTTCCTGGACCGCCCGGTACGCCGGAGTCCAACGGGGTTAGGTCTCCCAGCGGTCCCTCGTCCGCTGCCACTTCCGGCTATGCGGCCTGTCTACGAGCCACCTACTGTGTGCTGGGGCTGGACCTGCCACCTAGAAGCAACCGCTACCAGTGGTACGAATGACTGTGCGCCTGTCCCGCACAGCGCGCGCCTGTGCGACCCGTACCTTGCCCGGCTCCTCTCCTGTCTTGTTCAGTCTCCAAGGAGGCCCTGGGAACCAAAAATGCCTCCCCCAGCCTCTACCGCATTATCACTATCAACCCTGCTTCTGTCTCGCCGCCACTAGCCTGAAGCTTGAGAGGAACCTTGAACCACCTTTGTAGAGAGGGGGACCCAAAGGTCGCTGGCAAGTCCCACAGCCACTACCCTCCCCCTAAAACCCAGCAAGAAGCAGGAGCAAAAATAACTATTCTCAGCAGCGTTTCCTAGGGGAAGAGACTTAGGTACTTAGATACAGACCACCCAGCCCATTCCCCCTCAGGGTCCCATTATTTTTTCATTTCACAGGTATTGACACACCTACTGTGTACTAGTCATGGGATGGTGCCTTGGGTGGGAGCAAAGGTAGGTACTTTCCCAGCTTCTCACCTCATTGCTTCCCTCTAAGGTTTTCTGGAAACCCTGAGCTATCACACTGCTTCTGTAGGAGCAGCCTGTGGGCAAAAGTGCTCTGGGACAGGTACTTATAAGGAACAGGTGGAGTCACAGATGACCTACCCAGCTGCTGCCTTCATCCACAACCTCTCTGTACCCACTGGCCTCCCGGCCCTGGGGGTAGCACTGGCAGGGTTAGGGGAGTCCCACAGAGCCATTAGGCTAAAGGAAGCAGGCAGGACCTTGTCCAGCAGCACAGCCAGCTTCTGCCTACTCCCCTGGCTTTGTGTCCACTTTTCCCTGTGCCCCATCTTTCCCAACTCCCAGCCATCAATGCACATCAAGAAATGTTGAGAAGGGAAGTTAAAGGACTTATCCCAAGATAACTTCCCTTCTCAGAGAAGTAAACTTCCTGAACCCACCTGCTACTCCTTCGAAGAGTCTGTTCATTTGTGAGGCTCCTGTCTTTACCAGCCCATAAATCGCAGCTCAGGGCACAGACTCAGGAGAGCTGTTCTGCAGTTATTATTTGTTGAATGAATGAATTAATTAATAATGGGGAAATTGGCTGAGCATTTAGACATAAGTCAGCCCATGTGCAACTTCCCCAGGGAGACTTGCCTTCACCCCCACCCAACAGATAATAATCATAAACATTACCATTTATTGAGCACTTGTATTTGCTAAAGGCTTGGCAGGCACTGTCTCCTCTCAACCCCACTGGCAGGTTCAGGTAGACTCTAGTGGCCACAGCCCAGGCCAGTCCTTTTCCTTCATTATGCTCTACTTAAGGATTGAGTCATGATTTGTTCAATATAAGCTTCCCTCTCTGCACTGTTCCAAGCCAGTAAGGGTGATGTCTGTTTGCTCACTGTCTTAACCTCACACCCATGAAAATGTTTGTTATTAATGAATAATTGAAAGAGAGATGGGGAGCAGAGACTGGACACTTCCTAAAAGGGATTGGCCTTTTGTCCACCATGAACCCAGTTCTCTGAAAGTAAGTCTGATGAGAGGAACAGAAAGCAGCCATCTGGTTGTGTGTACACGGTCCCAGAGTCAAAACCAGAGCCAGACTGGACACCTTCCCTTCCCTGAGTTGGGGTGGGGATACAGGACCTGACTCAGACCAGCATTAAACTCTGGTTGTCTCTGGGAAGATTCTGAGAGCCCTGAGTTGAACTTCAATGGTCTTCATCTATCCCCTTCCCTCTCCCCTGGAAAAGATGAACATCTCGGAAAAGGGTCCGAGGTCAGAGTGTTAGTTCTACCCCTAACCTCTGCCAATGAGCATTTGCAGGACCAGAATTCCTTTACATTCGGAAACCCTCCCAGGAACTGGATGCTCACCCAGTGCGTTGAGATTCTCCTCATCTCTCCCCAAATCCATATGTCTAGGGGAGAGAGGCAGATGGGGACACCCCCAGAGTAGGCACCTAGTTCTGCCCCGGCACGCCCAGTGACTGACAGATGCAAATGTTCCGCCGGGTCCCCGCAGGCCGCTACCTCCCTGGCTCGCCCGCTCGCTCTCCCGCCTCCCGGCCGGCTCCCTCTTTCCTTTATCTTATCAAAGCCCCGTAATTACAATTGCTATTTTGTTTCCTCGAATCTGCAATCAGAGCTCCCGGGTCCAGATGAGCGAGCGCCTGTCAACCTGATCGCTGAGTGACGGGTTGAGCTTGGCCACTTTTCTCGGCCGCTCCCACACTTGGCAAACACAAACACACACACGCACACTCCCTGGTCTGCAAACACAAACACACACTCCTCGCCAACACAAACGGCCCCTCTCCGCAGACACGCCCTCGCCGGCACCCAAACACACACCTTCAGCCTCTTCCCAAACGCACGCACGCTCCGCTCAAATCCACGCCGGCAGGAGCCGGCAGCTGGGACTGCAGCTCGCTCGCACTGTGCGCTCCTGCGCCACGATGTTCCAAGAGCCCGCGGGCTCTCAGCCGACTCTTCAAATGCAAATCACTGGGACTACATTATGCACTTCGGCCCTGTCTGGGAGCCATTCCCCTAAGCACCCCAAATACGACCCTGCCCCTTCTTCAGCGGTCTGTCGGCAAACCCCAGCGTACGGCTTCATTCCGCAGCGCTCAGAGGCCAGAGTAAACTGGCAGAGCTCCCACTGTGTGCTTGAAGAGGCCAGAAAAGGGTGATCGAGAAGCGGGAGCAGGGAGGGAGTAAAAAACAATTCACAGCTCTGTTCACTGGGCGCCCCATCGGGCTGGATAATTCCTGACTCAGAATCGATGTGGATTGGGCCACCACTGCGGGCAGGAGTGTGCTCAGCGACGGCCCATGTCCGCCAGGGGACTGACCAGGAAAACAGGCTCTCCAGGAGACTGACCAGGAATACAAGGAACGGTCGGTGGCATCATTGGGGGAGGCAGGGGGTAATTACTGGAGCGAGGCCACGCGCAGGGGGGTAGATGGGTCAGCCTGGCAGGCTTCCAGAACAGATTACTGCGCTGCACTCAGCCAGACTCTCTCGCGTCTCCAACCAAGCACGTGCCGAGGACTTTGTAGGCTGGAGCCGAGATGAGGAAGGGAAAGGAGTTGTGAATACCACAGCCCCACTCCCCTACTCTAACAAGAGTCCTTCCAGTGAATGAATGTTCGCACACATGCTAGCAAGCCCAATGACTTACTCCGTCGCCTTCTGCCTAAAATTCGGCCGCCGGTACCACTAGCCGAGCCGTTAAAGGCGGCTGGTAAAGCGGTCCCGACCACCAGAGGGCGCCAACGCCACCTTCTTCTCTCCCGCCAACCCCGAGCCTCTCGCGACGAGTGGCTCCAGGACAAGCTGCCCACTTCGCCTTGGCTCTCCAGTGGAAACATTTCAGGAAAGCAATCCCGGAATGAAGAAAATCGCCTGCGACCCTGCACCGCAACATGAAGAGGAGTCACTTTTCTCTGTTCTCGAGGACAAAGGGGGGTCGAAAATTGCACCCACTAATTCCCCACCACAGGGTTGGGAGAACCTCCTCCTTTAGAGGTATGTGTTGAGGAGAGAGTGCTTCTCCATATTATGGGGACTCTCTTCAAAGTTTACCTTACCTGCCCCAATAACAGCCCCTTGGGGGTTATCTTGGGACCCCTCCCCCTTGTCCACTCACTTGGCCAGACTGGTCCTGGAATTGGCCTGACCCCACCAGGCCCTGTTCTCTGTCCATCCTCAGCCTGTCTGGCCCCAGGGTGTCTGGAGAGGTAATGCTTTGTCTGTTTGTTTGTGGGGTATTGTCAACTCCCCAACACAGCTGCTGAACTGCTGACCCCAAAGCTGGTCACACACATGCTCATCCTCACATCAGGTACATCCCTTCTTCCTGGCATAGTTGCAGCCAAAGTCCAGAACCACCTAATTCCAGGCACCAGAGACCACCAGACAAAGCGGTGTGTTGCGGGGTCAGGAATCCCTCTTAGCTCAAGAGCCCAATTCCCAGGGGCCCCTTTCTGCCCCCATATGCCAGGCCACCCGGATTCTAGTTTCCTTGTCACCCAATCTGGCCAGTCGCCTCCATCTGGCCCCTGGAATCAAGTTTCTAAGGGTCCAGCCTTGCTCAGAGACTCAAAGGAGGAGCAAAGACTGGTCCCTGCCCCACCCCTTGCAGGCCCTCTCTGGGCCTCAGTTCCCTCATGGGGTTAGGGATGTACATTCCTCAGCTTGCTTAAGCCCCCTTATCTGCCCCCTGCCCATCAACCTGAGTGCTGACAGAGGCCCAGGCCCCTTGTTTGGATGTTGATAACCTCCTGCAATGGCCCTCCCCCACCTGCAGGGGCTGGGAACAGACTAAGTGTTGGGAGGTCCCCTTCCCAAGGCAGTTGGGGCCCAGGCTTCATCCTGGCCCAGGGACCAGGGAATAATAATATCCCACATTCTCCCACCCAAGAGCCACCCTCAGTGCTGCTACAGTGCCACCTGGTGGTCCCCAAGGGAATGTCACCCAGCATGGGAAGAGGCCACACAAATGAGTTGCAAAAACCTCACAGCACTTTATTTCAACCTTCATCCAAAAATATAAAAAGTGTTAAAAACATATAATTCTGACCTCCAGACACTAACCTCCAATTCTCATAGGCAGGTGGGAAGGGAGCGATGATCAGGATAAAAGTTCAGAATTCCTCCCACCCCTAGAGAAAAGGGAAGCCCCTGGCATGCCACACAACCAGAACACAGGTCCCTATGGAGAACATACCCTTTTCCTAGCTCAGGCCCAAGTCCCTCAAACCAAACCCCACCCCAAACTCTCTTCAAGTGAAGAAGAAACATTTTAAAATTCTTGAAACTTGTCCAGGAACATGGTGCATGGCACATGTAGCAGGCAGCTGGCTGACCTGGGAAGAGCAAATGGGGGTCAGCATCCAGGCCTTTGCCTGCTCCTCCCTCCCCTCCCAGAGACTTCTGGCACCCTTCCCTCTACTCACCAAGGAGTGCTAGGGCTTGCCCCTGTGCTTTTTGGCAGGAAGGATGGGACACAACTCAGCTTCCTCCTCTTCACTCTCCTCTTCCTCAGAAATATCATTGCTTATCGTAACTGATGGACACACAAGGAAGTAGGGGAAGGTGGCCCCTTTCACACCACACTTACTTATGGTCTGTGGTGACAGTCTTGCAGGAACTCTGGCCTCCCAAAGCTTATAGTCTAGGTGGGAAGAACCTCAGGCACTAAACTGGGCAAGAGAGAGCTTCAAGGAGTCCACATCACTGGAGCTGGAGAAACTGGGACAGGTTCCATGAAGGACATGGAGTAAGACAGAAAGTAGAGGGCACAGCTTGAGTAAGGGCACAGCTTGAGTAAGTACAGCTTGAGTAAGACAGAAAGTACAGGGCACAGCACAGGAGAAGGTTTGCATGGGGGCTGAACTGGGAGATGAGGCTGGGATGGGGCAGAAGTGTGGAGTGGAGGGGGGACCTGATGAGAGTCCACTGGAGGCAAAGAAGAGGGCCCACCCCTCCTCTCACCAATCTGATGCCGCCCAGTAATCCGCACAGGACCAGAGCCTGACTTCAGGCGGAATGTTACAGGTGGCTGGAGCTGGAAGTCATCTAGGCTGAGCTGGAAGGAAGACAAGGATGAAGGCCTAGTCTACACCTAGCCCACCCCACCTATGATGAATACTAAAGTCCTCAATTCCCTCACCACAACCACCAAGGTATGGCTGGGGAACTCACCATGGGCTGGCAGGACAACTTGAGGTTGGCCACAGGCACTGCAATCTCCTGGTGGTCATGGTTCCGGGCCACAACTTCTACCACATTACACTCGTCTTTGGCCCCCTCAGTGAGGCAGAGCTTGGAAGGGTACACAAGGCCTTCTCAAGTGAGGGCTGACACCACTAGTGAAGGCATCTACCTTAGAATTTGCCCAGCCTCAGAGGCCCCTGGATCACCTGGCAGGGGAGCTACCCACGTGGGGCTTAAGCAGATAATATGACTCCTAGTAAAGGGAGGAGAGTTGGGTTGAGGCGCGCTAATTCCCTGCCCAGGTTTATTCATCACTGACCCCTCCCTTGCCCCTCACCATGGTCAATGCCAGCACGTGCTCCGCATCATCCTCCTCTACTTTGAAGGTGAAAGAGCGCGTATGGCCGGAAAGCTCACAGCCTGGTAAAAAATAAGTGTTGAATAAACTTGAGTATGCGTGTGGGAGCGTTTCACCAACCTCTTCCCCATCCCCGTCACGTGTAGCCACAGGCTGACCCGCCATTTACACGCCCACCAGACGTCTCCCTCAGAACACCTGGGGCGTTCGGCCTTGGGCCCCGCCCCGTACACCTGGGGCAGGGATCTCACCGCCCCGTTTCCCTCAAGCGACCGCGTGCGCAGACCCCCCCCTTGCCTTGGGGAACAGCGAGGCACCGCTCCACCCCGACACACGCCATCGCATTCCTGTTCATCACGAGTTCCTGCCTCCCCAGTACCACCCTCAGATCCTCCCTTCCCCAATACCGAAGAAAAAACTGTCCATAGTGACTGGGGCCGGGACCCGCAGACCCCCGACGCCCTCGGCTCGGGCTCGGCTTTCCTGACTGAAAAACGCTAAGGCGGCAGCAGTACCGACCGCCATGCTGCAAAAGAGGTCTCTAAACTCCGCCCCCGACACGTACAAAGCAAGGAACCCTCGGCCAGTTCCGGCCCCGCCCTTTAAAGGAGACGCTCAGTACAGAAAGGGGAAAGGCACCGAGGTTCTTAGCGTTTTTTCCGCCCAGCAGCTCAAACCTGTCAAGACTGCAGAAAGGGATAACAGCACAGAGCAATGGATTTAAGATTAATGTTAATGTCCTTGCTCATTTCCACGACCACTAGGGCGTCCATTTTCTACACCTCCCCATACCCCCTTAACTAGACATAGTGTATTTCCCACTCTTCCAACCCCAGGGTAAGCACGCAGTACAGATATAAATGTGTAAATCTTACCCACTCCTCCCCAGCAAACAGCACAACAGCATAAAGCATCGGATTTAGGACTGCTTCTTGTGAAAGCAAAGGAAATGAGCTCAGACTTGTCTTTGCTCCAAGAGCCCGGGAGCCTTAAGGAAGACTTCCAACTCTAAGAATTTCCACCCAAACTCTTCTGTCCTTTGAGCTTAAACCTTTTTTAGCCATGCCTCCTGGTCTAATGACCCACAATTTGTCATTAAGCTTTAGCTGATTTGATGTTAGCACGTGCTGGTAAAGCAACTAGTTAACATGTGGTACTCAACTGTTAGTCCTGGCAACCCCCCAGGTTTTTTTTAACTTTCAAACCAGCCCAGGTACATCCATCTGCCTTATATTTTGTCATAGGCCATTTTCCCATCTTTCATCTTTTGACTAAAGGATCAGGCAAACTGTGTTTCTTCTTATCCTATTAGAGGGCAGTCACAAACTGGAAGCCCTGTTCACACCTGGGTTAAACTACGGCAAAGAGGGTAGGTCATGAGACTAACATCTATAGTCTCCTCCTTTTAGTTTTTGCTTTGCAGAAAATCTGGAAGTCCTTTACTGGTAATGAAAGTGTAGGTGAGGGCTGACTTAAGAGCCACTCTAAGTTAGAACAGTTGTGCTGAAGCATAACTTGCTTGTTGGTGAGGCATGAAAAAGGGTAGGGAGCATACAAAGTAGGTTCATGGAGTACAACACACTCGTTCACTTCAAGTTTTATTTTGCCTCTTGCACGGTCTTCAGATAGTTTTACAGTTCATTTTCTACAGGAACTGAGCTGTGATCTAAACAATCAATGACATATCATTCCAACCGTAATAAATATTCATAATCATGGAATAGCATAGTACTTTATGATCTTAAGAGTGATGAAAAGTTTAGACCTGGGCATCTGTTTCACAGTTAACACCTGTGACCAGAAGACCAGCCAAAGTGATAATTAAAAGCCAAGATAAAACCAAAAGCAAACTTGCTAAAAAGTCCTGATTCCATATGAGGGCGATCCTGAAACTCTCCAGATAAAATACTAGAATTGCCCACTAGTGTTAAAGATATATTCAAGAAAATTGGGTAACATTCAGATGTATTAATACCTAGTAAGGAGCTTCCTTTCTTCATCTTAGTCCTCAAAAATGCAAACTTGGTTCCAGCTTTCCAACATAGATATTCTTTCTACCCTAAAAAATGAAGAGGCAACCTTCCCTCCCTTCTCATCCATTCAGTGCACACTCATAGGTCCTGGTTGGAAGTCACTAAGTACAATGCTTTAGGACTCATTCAAAGCTCACACTGATGGAGCTCTAAGAAGGAAAATGTGTTTTCAAGTTTACTTCTCTTTCCTCCCTTCCCCTCACAAAGTTAAACTGCAGGGAAGCAAGATAACAAAATGCTGTTATAAATCTATGGAAAAGTCAGGCAGCCAGTATGAAAAAATGAATCCTATAAAGAGATTACCTGCCAGCCTCATGCTCAGAACCCTTAAAAATAAATCTAAATGAAAATACATAAAAGGGTAGCCATAAATCATTGGTTAAAAATGTGCTCATTCTTCCTTTTAAAAACTAGATACAAACATGCAAGAATTAAAGACTCTGATTTAATAAAACCAGTAGTAACCAGTCTTGAGATTAAAGGACAACTGACCTAAGGGCAAATTGGGACCAGTCAGTCCCTTAACAGATGTCAAAACCAACATTTCACATGCTGACCAGCTATTTAGATTTATTTCCAGAAGTGACTGTAGTTTGCAATAGATGTAGTCCTAAAATTAGGCTCTGGTACCCAAAATGGTCATGGCCTAGGCCTAAATGGAAAACATTTTAAAAATAATAAAACTTAAAAAAAAGACAAAAAAATCCACCCTCTACTCATTTACATCATTCAAAGTGCTATCCTGAACACCCTTTCATTTTCATGAGGAAAAAAATTACAAAACAGTAAACACAAAGGATAGTCAAGTTACAGCTACTTTATATACAAAGAAATTTACAAATTTGTCAATTTTAGGCTTTTGCCATAAACAACTGCACATCTGTCCCTACAAAGCATACCATGCCTTTACCAATAGTCACTACAGAAGACAATTGGCCATGGCTTTCCAAAAAACAGAAAAACTTTCCCAAACTGAAATCATTTATTCAGCTTCCACTAAAGCCACAATTATCCCACTTGGAATCTCTCTACCCTTAAGCCTCTGAAACCCACTAAATCTTTCTAGTCTCTGCCATGTCCCCAAAAACTGAGAGACATTTAATTCAATAAGAGGAGGAGGATGACAGAAGTAATTTTGATCACTCTTAGGTGAGAAATGCAACCACACTGGATGCAGAAAATAGTGCTGACTACATTTATTGAAGACCTCTTCCTTATATAAGCCCATGTAAGAGATCTCGGCACCTAACACCAGACCCCAAAAGGAGGCCCACATCTTTTGTTTCACACAAGATTTAAAGCAATACTATCTTCTTCCAACCAGTGAGTAGTCTGAAAGTGTGATGGGTGAGTTTTACGTAGTCTTCTTTGTTTCCAATCCAATTGGTTGATTTGTTGCTGCTCCTAAGACTAAACTGTACAAAGACCTCAACCACCACCCATAGGTGGTGTTAAAGAGACCTAGACAGTTCATAGTACCAACAAATGTCACAGGCTCCGACCAAGTATAACCACATCCTTTGGAAATCCTTCCATTTTTGCAATTTCAAAACAGCCTAACTTGCTGTAAAATTCCAGAATTCTCTTATCATCTGGTCTCACTTCACAGAAAGCTCCCCGGGAGCCTAGAAATAAAACAAATATTAAATCATAAACAAGTAGGAAAACTGTAAATTTGAATTCTAATTATTAATATATTTACTATACGGCGGCGCCTGTGGCTCAGTGGGTAAGTGGGTAGGGCGCCGGCCCCATATACCAAGGGTGGCAGGTTCAAACCCAGCCCCGGCCAAACTGCAACAAAAAAGTAGCCGGGCGTTATGGTGGGCACCTGTGGTCCTAGCTACTCGGGGGGCTGAAGCAAAAGAATCCCCTAAGCCCAGGAGGTGGAGGTTGCTGTGAGCTGTGTGATGCCACAGCACTCTACCAAGAGTGATAAAGTAAGACTCTGTCTCTACAAAAAAAAAAAAAAGAAGGAAAAAAAAAAAATAGAGATAGATAGATAGATGTGTGTGTGTGTGTGTGTGTGTGTGTGTGTATATTTAATATAGATAATAGGTGCATGTATACTAGCTCCAAAATTTATACCATAATTTAAAGAATTCATACTAATGTTAAATAGTGAGTAAAGAAAATCTTTCAGGGAACAGAATGTAAGAAATCTCAATGCCAAGGACAACTCTGTTTAAAACATGTAAAGTACCTTTTAGGGGCTCACAGGGCACAGTCTATTCCAGCCCACGTCACAAGTCAATATAACCAGAATAGCCCAGTCTTTTTTTTTTTTTTGAGACAGAGTCTCACTTTGTCACCCTTAGTAGAGTGCCGTGACATCATAGCTCACTGCAACCTCAAACTCTTGAGGTCCAGTGATTCTCTTGCCTCAGCTTCCAGAGTAGCTGGAACTATAGGCGCCTGTCAGAACGCCTAGCTATTTTTAGAGACGAGGTCTCATTCTGGCTCAGACTGTTCTCAAACCTGTGAGCTCAGGGCAATCCACCCGCCTAGCCTCCCAGAATGCTAGGATTACAGGCATGAGCCACCACGCCTGGCCCCAGAATACCACGGTCTTAAGACACTACATCAGTGGTTCTCAACCTTCTTAATGCCGTGACCCTTTAATATAGTTCCTCATGTTGTGGTGACCCCCAACCATAACATTATTTTCGTTGTTACTTCATAACTAATTTTGCTACTGTTACAAATCGTAATGTAAATATCTGATATGTAGGATGGTCTTAGGTGACCCTTGTGAAAGGGTTGTTTGACCCCCAAAGGGGTTGAGACCCACAGGTTGAGAATTGCTGCACTACATCCACCTATGGGATTCACTTCCAAGTTATGACACTGAGAATTATCCTTTCCTCAGTTATTTAAATTATCCCATGAAGAGGAAACCACTCACTCAAATGATATAAAGATGCAACAACAAACAAAGCACATTCTCATGCATCAATGGCCCTCTAACATGAGTGTTACATAGGCTCGGCAAAGCGCCAGCCACATACACTGGAGCTGCTGGGTTCGAACCCAGCCTGGGCCTGCCAAACAATGACAACTACAACCAAAAAATAACCGGGTGTTGTGGCAGGCACCTATAGTCCCAGCTACTTGGGAGGCTGAGGCAAGAGAATCACTTAAGCCCAAGAGTTTGAGGTTGCTGTGAGCTGTGATGTCACTGCACTCTACCGAGGGTGACACAGTGAGACTGTCTCAATCAAAAGCTAAATATGATCTTTTAAATTTTTTAAAGGACTATTTTTAAAAAATATGTAATAGAGACCATATGTGGCCCCTAAAGCCTAAAAAGTTTGCAAAAAGTTTTCATACCAATAATATAAAATTTTCTTTTTTAAAAAAATATTTTTGAAGGCGGATTTAGATAAATTCTTTTTTTTTTTTTTTGAGACTGAGTCTCAAGCTGTTGCCCTGGGTAGAGTGCTATGGCATCACAGCTCACAGCAACCTCCAACTCCTGGGCTCAAGCAACCTCCAACTCCTGGGCTCAAGCAAGTCTCCTGTCTCCACCTCCCAAGTAGCTATAGGCGCCCGCCACAACACCCAGCTATTTTTTGGTTGCAGCTCTCGTTTGGCGGGCCCGGGCTAGATTTGAACCCACCAGCTCAGGTGTATGTGGCTGGCGCCTTAGCCGCTTGAGCCACAGGCGCTGAGCCTAGATAAATTCTTAAGCAAAAACTGCATTCCATGGCTTGGCTCCCATAGTTCAGTGGTCACAGTGTTGGCCACATGCACCAAGGTTAGTGGGTTTGAAACCAGCCAGGGCCAGCTAAACAACAATAAGAAAAGAAAAAAAAAAATAGTTGGGCGTTGTGGCGGGCACCTATAGTCCCAGCTACTTGAGAGACTGGGGCAAGAGAATCACTGAAGCTGGAGAGTTTTAGGTTGCCGTGAGTTGTGACGCCACGGCACTCTACCAAGGGTGACAAAGTAAGACTCTGTCTAAAAAATAAAATGAAACAAACAAAAAAACACCCCCCCAAAACTGCATTCCTAAATTGAGTTTCTCCCTCAGGTTTTACATTTAATGTTTCTCTATTACTTCTGGGCCTCTTGGCAAAATAAACATATCCTCATGTACTCACTTTAATTTAATCAGAACTCAAAATAAGTCTTCAAAGTGTAAAAGAGCAGCATTTTTCAGTAACTAATACAATGAAATTCACACACTACTGATAATTCAAAATCCAAACCATAGATGGTGGGAAAGGGAATATAAATTGACAGTTCACTTCTTTATCCTAAAATATAGTCTTGTCCCTACTTTATACAATCACCACCAACTCATAAATATATACTTACCATTAGCCTTCAGTGAAGACAAGAGGCAGGCCATCATGCTTTTGGCCACACTTGGGTCAGTTACTTTTTTGTGAATATCCATCTTTATCAGAGAAGGGAAGTTGGCAAGGAAAGTTTCTGGCAATACTTCTTGTTCTTCATGAAAACTCAACATTATTTTCTACAAAAATTAGAAACAATCTCTTGACTTTCAATAGCTGCCTATTATATCATCTACATGCCAACTACAGAACTCAGTAGTAGAAAAAGGAAAGCAACATTAATAATTCTTTCAGTCATTATGTAATTATTACACTCAGAATTAAATTCTAATTCTAACTGAAGTGCCTTTTCTTTTCATCTTTTGAGACAGGGTTTAGCTCTGTCACCCAGGATAGAGTACAGTGAGATCATCATAGCTCACTGTAGCCTCAAACTCTTGGGCTCAAGTGATTTTCTGCCTCTGCCTCCCCAGCAACTGGGACTATAGGCATGTGCTACCACACCCAGCTAATTTCTTTCTTTCTTTCTTTTTTTGTAGAGACAGGGTCTCCAGCTATGATCTCAGTCTGATCTCGAACTCCTGGTCTCAAGCGGTCCTCCTGCCGTGGCCTCCCAAAAGTACTAGGATTACAGGCATGAACCACACCCAACCAGGATTTTCACTTAACAGTTTGTTTACTCAATGTGGGACACAACTACAGCAGAGATCTTACCTAACAAACTCAAACACCAACCTAATCATTTGTACTTTCATGTTAATCAGAAAGCAAAACAAGATAGCGCCTGTAGCTTAGTTGGTAGGGTGCCGGCCACATACACTAAGGCTGACGGGTTTGAACCCAGCCCAGGCCTGCTAAACAACAACAACTGCAACCAAAATACAGCCAGGCGTTGTGGTGGGCGTCTGTAGTCCCAGCTACTTGGGAGGCTGAGGCAAGAGAATCGCTTAAGCCCGAGATGGAGGTTGCTGTGAGCTATAACGCCACGGCATTCTACTCAGGGCCACAGCTTGAGACTCTGTCTCAAAAAAACAAAACAAAAAAGTTTGTTTAAATGAACTGTAGTATTGGGAGCATGGAACAGAAAAAGGATATTAGCAAAAAAATTGGTGAATAAAGTTTGGTATTTAATAATGTATGAATATTGGTTTCTTAGGTTTGACTAATATAGAAAATGGGTAGGGTGGGTACCTGTGGCTCAAGTGGCTAAGGTGCCAGCCACATACACCTGAGCTAGAGGGTTCGAATACAGCCCGGGCCCACCAAACAATGACAGCTGCAACCAAACATAGCCAGGTATTGTGGCGGGCGCCTATAGTCCCAGCTACTTGGGAGGTTGAGGCAGAAGAATTGCTTGAGCCCAAGAGTTGGAAGATGCTGTGAGCTATGATGCCACATGACTCTACCCAGGGTGACAGCTTGAGGCTCTGTCTCAAAAAAAAAAAAAAAAGAAAAGAAAATGGGTAAAGGGTGTAATTTTTTTTTAGGGACAGTCTCATTTTGTCGTCCTCAGTAGAGTGCCGTAGTGTCACAGCTCACAGCAACCTTCAGCTCTTGGGCTTAGGCGATTCTCCTGCCTCAGCCTTCCAAGTAGCTGGGACTATAGGTGCCTGGCATAACACCCAGTTAGTGTTAGAGACAGCGTCTTACTCTTAGCTCAGGCAATCCACCCGTCTTGGCCTCCCAAAGTGCTAGGATTACAGCCATGAGTCACCTTGCCCAGCTCAAGGTACATTTTGTTACATGTGTTTTACAATTTTTTAAAAAAAGTTTGTAATAGACACACTGGAATTTTTTTTTTTTCTTTGAGAGAGAGTCTCACTTTGTCACTCTTGGTAGAGTGTGATGGCATCATAGCTTACAGCAACCTCCAACTCTTAGGCTCTAGCAATCCTCTTGCCTGTTTTTCATTTTTAGTAAGAGACAGGGTCTCACTCCTGCTCCAGCTGGTCTCGAATTCATGAGCTCAAGTGATCTACCCTCCTCAGCCTCTCTGAATGTTAGGATTCTGAGCCACCACACCCCACCTTTGTTTGTTTAACTGTTATTTGCATTTATTTTATGTTGCATCTATTCCTGTGCCGTAAGTTTTTGTTTCTTCAGTTTCTTCTGGGATATCTTTTTCTTCTGTGCTACCTCTTCTGGTTTGGGAACAATCTGTTCCTTTTCAGTAAGGATCATCTCAATGTGGCATGGGGAGCTCATGTATGGGTTAATGCAACCACAAGCTCTGTTTGGTGATGCATCTTAAGTGCTTTGTTCACTTGGATATGCTCAATGACCAGAGAATCTAAGTCTCTAAACCCTTAAGTTCAGCATTACTCTCTCCATTTTTAGGCATATGCAGCAAAAATTCAGCACTTTTTGGGCCACTGACCCTGTGTCCAGCCCCACTGTTTGGCCTGGACACACCTACCAACTCCACCATTGTAACACCGGAATGGTACACATTGTTTCTTTAAGGTGACATCCTTCAGATACTTGGTGGCTTTTCATATATATATGCATACCCTTGATGGCCTGGGCAGTTTCACATGTGTTCTTAAAGTGAACACGAAGATTTGAGCCTCTTGATTTGCATGACTTTGTGGGATTTTCTGGGTCAAGTGAATAACAAACCATTTTCACAGATCACCTCAGGCCGCTTAAAGGAAGAGGTGTTTTTGTTTTTTGAGACAAGGTCTTGTTCTTTGGTGTGGGCTGGATGATGTGCAGTGGTACAATTATAGCTCCCTGCAGCTTTGAGCCCCTGAGCTCAAGTAATCCTCCTGCTTCAGCCTCCCAAATAGTTGAGACTATAGGTATACAACATAGCACTCAGTTAACTTTTTTGGGTTTTGTGGGTTTTGTGGGTACTATGTTGCCCAAGCTGGTTATGACCTCCTAGCCTCCTGAATACTCCTGGCCTTACGTGGACTCCCAGAGTTCTGAAATTACAGGTGTGAGGCACCATGCCTGGCTAAAACTGGTCCTCTGCTATGCCCTTATGGTGAAAACTGTTAAGATGTGGACAACAATTTGTCAACAGCTCAATCACCAGAAAAGAAAAAAGACAGTGTCAGCCAGGCATGGTGGCTCACGCCTGTAATCCTAGCACTCCGGGAGGCTGAGGCAGGTGTATTCCCCTGACCTCAGAGGTTCGAGACCAACCTGAGCCACAGTGAGACCCCTGTCTCTACCAAAAAAAAAGCTGGGCACTGTGGTGGGCAGCTGTAATCCCAGCTATTTGAGAGGCTAAGGCAAGAGAACTGCTTAAGCCCAAGAGTTGGAGGTTGCTGTGAGCTGTGATGCCACAGCACTCTACTGAGGGCCACAAAGTGAGACTCTGTCTCAATTTAAAAAAAAAAAAAGACAGAATATATATATATATATATGTGTGTGTGTGTGTGTGTGTGTGTGTGTGTATATGTATGTAAATATTTATTGAACACAGAAATGATCCTCAAGAAGGAATTATTTATTTTTCTTATTGTCTTTAGCTTTTTAAAAATTGATTTCTAAATTAAGACTCAAAGTGGAGACTTTTTAAAAAATACATATGCTGATGTACAAACTAAAATAATCATGAATTACCAATGTGGAGCACAATACCATTTTAGAGGAAAAATACACATAAACTGAGATAGGATACACATAACAAGAAGTGCTCTTATCAGAAAGTAGACTCTCAGAGCAGCTCACTCCTATTTTTTAGTTACAATGTAAAAATACATTACTAAAAAGGCAAGCTTAATCTCCTGACAGCGGACCAAATAAGAGATTTTAATGACCTAAACTTTCCCTGAGTACTCAACAAAAAGACTGACTCTCTCTACTCTCAATGATTCCCCAACAATTAAAAAAAAAAAAAAAGAAAGAAAGAAAAAAGGCTTGGCGCCAGCCTCATACACTTGAGCTGATGGGTTCGAATTTAGCCCGGGCCCGCCAAACAACAATGACGGCTGCAACCAAAAAAATAGCCGGGTGTTGTGGCAGGCGCCTGTAGTTCCAGCGACTTGGGAAGCTGAGGCAAGAGAATCGCTTAAGCCCAAGAGTTGGAGGTTGCTGTGAGCTGTGAT
Source organism: Loris lydekkerianus (assembly GCA_963574355.1). Taxonomy (NCBI): domain Eukaryota; kingdom Metazoa; phylum Chordata; class Mammalia; order Primates; family Lorisidae; genus Loris; species Loris lydekkerianus. The sequence goes on from CAUYPK010021829.1 coordinate 119,401, forward strand.
GCCACAGCACTCTACCCAGGGCAATAGCTTGAGGCTCTGTCTCAAAAAACAAAAGTGGTTTTCCTATCACAAAACAAAAAAAAAATGAAAAGAAAAAAAAAAAAAAAAAAAAAAGACCAGAATATCTTTTAAGGTTGGTGCTTTAAAATAAGGAGGAAAAAAATGAAAGGTTCTTTAGTTGTCTGTACTGTGTTTTTACTTAAGGAAATGATGTTAAGTGTTGCCAAATAAAAAATTGTCCTAACACTAAAGAAACAGTTAAAAAATGGTCATGCTAAGAATGAACCCTAAGAGACTAGGTATGGTGACTCACGTTTGTAATCCTACCACTCTGGGAGACTGAGATGGGAGGATCACTTGAGCTCAAGAGTTTAAGACCATGGCTCAGCGCCTGTGGCTCAAGTGGCTAAGGCACCAGCCACATACACCTGAGCTGGCAGGTTCGAATCCAGCCTTGGCCCACCAAACAATGACAGCTGCAACAACAAAAAAAAATAGCGGGGTACTATGGCAGGCACCTGTAGTCCCAGCTACTTGGGAGGCTGAGGCAGGAGAATCGCTTGAGCCTAAGAGTTGGAGAATGCTGTGAGCTGTGATGCCACAGCTCTACCCAGGGTGACAGCTTGAGGCTCTGTCTCCAAACAAACAAACAAACAAACAAACAAAAAAGGTGGTGCCTGTGGCTCAAAGGAATAGGGCACCCACCCCATATGCCAGAGGTGGCAGGTTCAAACCCAGCCCTGTCCAGAAACTGCAAAAAAAAAGTTAAAGACCAGCCTAAGAAAGAGTGAGTGACAACCCCCCACTGTCTCTACCTAAACCAGAAAAAATTAGCAGAGCATGGCGCCTGTAGTCCCAGCTACTCGGAAGGGTGAGGCAAGAGGATTGCTTGAGCCCAAAGGTTTGAGGCTGCAGTAAGCTATGATATGCCACTGTACTCTAACCAGGACAACAAAACTAGACTATCTTAAAAAATAATAATAATAAAATAAAATAAAAAAGAATACATCCTAAGTACTATTTTCTGTAAGAAATTAAGTACTAATGTTTTACGATACATTTGCTTACTTTTCTACTTTAATAAGTAGGTCATTTACAAAACAAAACAAAGTATGACCATTATCATAGTATAATTTTTAACCTATGTATTACCTCAGCTTCAGAGAGTTCTTTGTCACCATTTGGCTTGGTATACTTTTCCTGCATGAAGGGAATCCAGGAAATTTTACATTTCTTAATAAAGGGTGTCACATCTACAGTGCCCAGAGCATAACCACATATACCATCTTCATCTTCTAGGACAAAGCAGTAATCCAGGCTCAGAGAAAGTAGCCCCCCTACTAACCTGCAAAGAAGGAAGAGGCCACTAGTAAGATAACAAGTTACTAACAAAAATTTACAATTCAGTTATACAAGGCCCAATGTACTTGAATGACAACTTATAGAAACTATGTTTGATGTAAGAAATGAGAAATGCACACATACTAAATTCAAATTTTACTAAAACTAAAGTTACTTCCAGGCATCATCTCCCCTCAATCTGATAAACCTGGCTATCAAATTTCTACTCCCAAAGCCAAATATTCATTACATACTTGTCTCCAATAAGGTCAGGCTGACTTTGAAAAGGTAAACCCACTCCATCGTCATACATTTCTCTGCAAATCTTGTACACGGAAGCCTGAAAATATAATCTAGTTAAGCAACATATCACAAAAAACAGGAGTAGACTCTAACAATAATATGGTTGGTATGTCAGTCTAGAGAGGGAGTAACAAAATGCCAGGCCTATCAGAAATACCATTTCTGCTTTGTTAAATAAATATGTAGTCACTGAGTTAGATTTGTAAAACAGAAAACATCAAGGCTTTAGTAAACACTGAGAGTTGTTTTGTACAGGATGGCTTCTGGTAGTAAGCTGTATATTCCAAGGCCAGCAAATTTTGAGAGTGACAATCTCTCAATGACTTTCTGAATGTTAAGATACTTCTAAAATGTTTTAAACTTGTCACTGTCTTTAAACTGGGCAGCTTTCTTCTGTAGCTGTTAACAGTCGGTAGGTACTTCACAACTGAAAATTACATAATAATACACTGTATTGGAAGTTAAGGACAATAATATCATTTAGACCCTTAACTGTTTTGTAATTCCAATTCTGAATACATTTCATCTGACTTTTTTTTTGAGACAGTCTCACTATGTCGGCCCTCAGAAGAGTATTGTGACTGTCAAAGCTCACAGCAACCTCAAAGTCTTGGGCTTAAGTGATTCTCTTGCCTCAGCCTCCCAAGTAGCTAGGACTACAGGTGCCCGTCACAATGCCCAGCTATTTTTTGGTTGTAGTTGTCATTGTTGTTTGGCAAGCCCGGGCTGGGTTTGAACCCACCCACATCAGTGTATGGGGCTGGCACCCTAGCCGCTGAGTTATAGGCACCGAGCCCCAGCCCTGACTTTTTATTTTTGAGATAGAATCTCACTCTGATGTCTGGGCTAGAGCACAGGGGTATCACAGAGCTCTCTGCAACCTCAAACTGCTGGGCTCAAGAGATCCTCCTGCCTCAGTCTTCCTAATAGCTGGGACTACAGACCCACATTATAACACCTGGTTAAGTTTTTCTATTTTTTTACAGAGACACAGGATCTTGCATTGTTGCTCAGGCTGGTCTGGAACCACTGGGCTTAAGTGTTTCTCCCACCTCAGCCTACCAAAATGCTAGGATTACAAGCATGAGCCACTGTACTCAACCTCATCTGACTTTTTAAAGGCAAGAATTAAAGAATTTAACCCAAGATATTAGTACTCTAAACTCCTTCAACTGTTCCTCAAATTTTCTCTATTATTCCCCCCTCTTTTGTTAATGTTTTACCGTCATTTTCTTCATCTAAAGATCATATTTTCCAAAGTCTTTTAGCCAGTGAGTTCAACGTTAAGTTCTAAGTGTATATTACCATAACTATATATTAAATTGGTAAGTACACAGGTAATTACCTCATCTTTAGGAAAATATGGTCTGATAGTATAAACTTTGGAGGTAGGAGTCAGTGGGGGCGGTTGAAAAAAGAGATCATTTGCCCCATCAATTGGCAGCAAACGCTGTGGGAAGAAAAAAAAGGAGATGGATTAGTGTTGAGTAGCTATCCATTACTTTAAATGGGTATGCACTGCAGATTACCAACTTAACATTAACTGGCTTCTGCAGGCAGACCTAAAGAAAAGGGATGTACTATGCTTTACTAATATAAACACCTCTGCTGGGGGAGGGTGCTTCTGAATAGAAATTACCCAAACTGACTTACACAGCTTTAGTAGCATACTAATGGGGATTTAAATTTACAGTAAAAACCAAAACCAAAACCAAAACAAAAACAAACCTATTGCAATTATGACAAATCTTTTATTTTTTAAAAACCTATCTTATATATACCATCTCTCTACTAAAAGATGGCAGAACAGAATGTCAGGAGGAGAGGTTTGGTCTGAAGAGGGTTATCTGTCCAGGAGACGCTTTATCCCCAAAGCAATGCGCTTCAGTTTGCTGTGCGCAGCAGAGCACCTGTTGGGGGGAGAAAAGTAGAGCACCTGGAAAGTCCATGAACAAATTCCAACAGCAAAAAACCTTCATTATTTTATTCAAATGTTCATTAATGAGGCCGGGTGCAGTGGCTCATGCCTATAATCTTAGCACTGTGGAAGGCTGAGGCGGGTGGATTGCTTGAGCTCAGAAGTTGAAGACCAGCCTGAGCAAAAGCGAGAATCCCATCTCTAAAAACAGCCAGGCATTATAGCGAGTGTGTGTAGTCGCAGCTACTTGGGAGGCTGAGGCAAGAAGACAGCTTGAACCCAAGAGTTTGAGGTTGCTGTGAGCTATGACGCCACAGCTCTCTATGGAGGGCGACAGAGTGAAAACTTTATCTCAAAAAAACAACAACAACAACAACAACAACAAAAAATCACTAATGTGCTATTCCTTTAAGTACAAATTATATTTATAAAAATAATTGAATATCTAAAACCACCTTTACCATTCACCTGCATAATAATCTTTTTTGCTCATGGAGTTTCCACTGGTAGACAAGCATGCGCGCATTGTGCATTGCGGGCGCAGATTTAAATGCTGTGCGACCTGCAAAGAAACAATGTGAAGTGTATACCTAGAGCCGCTGCGCTTCGCAGGCGCGGAGGGGATTGGCAGCATCTCCTTCAGAAATTACTGTGAAAGAGGAGGAAGATCTGATTTAAAATTCAGCCATGTAACTAAATTGAATTTGGGACTAGAAAGCCTTCGGCAGACCAATCCTTCCAGCCATCTGATGCGCAACATAAGGTTTCTCATAAAACAAAGAAAATGTCAATTCAGTTGTGAATTCATATTGATACCTGGAACTCTCCTGCTAGACCACCTCTAAAGGCCCAGGGTTCTTGGTCTCCAATTAAGAACTGTGCTGAAGAATGACTACGACACCCTGTTGAGATCAGATCCAAGCGGAGAACGTTACGAGAAAGGGGATTTCCTGAGGTCTCAAATGTCCAACAAACTAACAAACACTTTGTGGAAATAGCTCTCTAACAATAATAATCCAGGGTTTCAGGGCAAGGCTGTGATAATAATTACTTCTAAAAATTCATAATAGCATACTCATATTCCTTACTCTGGTTAATTAATAATCATTGTTATTAGTTCTATTCTTTAATTATTAGAAGGAAAGTCAGTCCCAAGTTTGTCTGTATCATGTTTACACATTGCCCTAGATACAGCCATACAAATCAAGCGAGTTGCTTGCTCTATCATGAAATTACAGTAACTATATAAACTAAAATGAATGATATATAATGAGATATTTTATTATCACAGCCCATGAAGGAATTAAACCTGTCTGAAGTCACATTTTACATTTTTAGGAAGGATACAGGAAAGGGAAAAAGGGGGGGGGGGGGATTAATCTTGTCAGAAAACTAAAGCCAGCAGAATAAAAGAAATTATTAAGTTGACAAAACAAAAGAGAATAACTTTTATTTATATGGACAAAGATAATCTAAATCCAGATGTGGTTAGTCATAATATAGTCTGACAGAATGTGAGCTCCAAGGAGAGCCAACTGGTGTTCCTAATTTATCCATACTTTTCTTAAAAGTATGACAGTACCTGATTCCTCTGATCAGCCATTATAATCTTTGCAATGCACTTAATACATACTTGGAATGGCAGGCTTTGAGATCAAGAGGTCAGTTTTTAAGGTCACCATTTAACCAACTTCATAGACAATAATAAGAGATTATTAAGGGAAAATGTTTAGAGGCCAAAATTATCTGCCTAGTCTTCTGACAAGATAAAGCAGCGCAATATAGTTCTTTTCCATTGGAAGACAGCATTCTATCTCCTGTTCAAGTTAACAGTCTCATCAGTACAAGATATAGTGTGCTAGTCAGACAGTCCCAAAGCAAATTAATTTTTTTGTTGGTAATTCAGCCCCTTTAAGAGATTATATCTGGGTTCGTCATTTTTTTAGGGGTAGGGGTATTTTTTTAAACATAAAATGTAGTATTTGTAAAATAAGTATGAAATAGGGTCAAAATTTAGACTATGAATAGAAAGTACCCCATTCCATACATAACTCAGTGTAATTTACACTGCAGGAAAAAACTATACCTCTTGAACTTTAAGATCAGCCAATTTCCCCTACCCCTCACTTTGAGACTACAACATAACTAGCACTTCCAACTATTACAACAAAAAGCTGCATGTACGAAGAGCTGTGTAAATGAAAACATGGTTAATGCCTCAGTCGCTGCGCAAACGTGACTTCAGTTCATGCCTACTGCCCTTGAATCTACCTGAGCTACCTCACAGATAGAATCTTTCAATTTAAAGCTATTTAATCATGACGCGCTGTGAACATCTGCCGCTGTCCATCCAATAGTAGTAGACACTTGTGCTGAGGATTCTCCCATCTGTACACAATGGGGAAGAAGATAATAGAAGTCGTTAGTAATCAAAAGTACTGCATAGCCACATTCTTTAAAGGACTGAATGCCAGCTGGATTGGAGAGAAGAGGAAAATGAAGGGTTCTAATTAATCACCCCATGAAATTACTAAAGAACCAAGAAAATACTCTCCCTATGGTGAGCTCTTGTAAAGCTATGTGGAAGGCAAGATAATTATGTAAAATTTCTAAGATTCTCTGTCCTTGGGATTATACAAAAGCTATCTGTACATTTGAGAAAGCTACCCATATAATTGCTTAGTACAGAGATAAAACCTGAGGAGAGAAAGTAACAATATTGGATATAAATAAGAATTTAATTTTTAATGATTCTTGAATTCAAAGTTGAACATCAAATGTTTTCAGTGATATATTTAAGTTCAACAATTCAGATTTCAGGTTCAAAATTCCTAAGGGCCTTGGAAATTTAAAGTTTAAATCCCTGTAAGATTAAATATAACTACCTGGTCAGAAGACTGGAAGACACTATGGTTGCCCCCAGGAGGTGTGATTGTTAGATTAGGAAAGAACTTTTGGAGGGGGGCAGTATTTTTGACCTTGACTGTGGGGTTGATTTCATTGGTGTGTATCTTTATATTTTAATCAAAGCTCAATAA